>BLFK01000665.1:414212-442094 GCA_014634185.1 Astreopora myriophthalma | reverse complement strand
TGTAGCACATCAAACACATAGGTAGAGTGTTTCATCTGATTTCGAAACAGTTGAGAGTTAGGCAATGAAAAGGTGCACTTAGCTTTCATTGATTACCATTTCAAGCCATCCAAGACCTCAAAACTATTCAGTTGACAGTTGATTGTTGATGATAAGGGGTGTGAGCATCTGCACTGAAAGAGAAAATGAATTTGCAGGGCTGTGATCAAGAGGGACGGGGGAATACCCACTCCCCTTTACCCATCTACACTTTTATCTGACATCTCTTACAGTCCTTAGAGATGGTGAGTACAGCTTAACCGATTCACAGTGTTCCTGGTCTACTTTCCTCATTTCATTGCCAACTTACGAAAGTTAGTTACAGCCTTCTTTGAGCCAAACGTACTCTAATAGTTTCTTTTCATTTTGAAACTGAATAAGTCTTATTCGTGTTTTTGCTCTTGTTCTCTCTCTCTTTATTTTTGTGTGACATCATCGTAGCAATAGACCCATGTCTCTCAATAGCTGCGCCGTGGACCAAGCTGTTTCCAGTTTTTTAACTTAACGTGACTTCTGCGGGCGATTAAGAGTGAAATCTCGAGGAGAGGAGGCAAAATATAACTTTCATTGTCTTGGAATTTAACTTCTGCGAATGAAAGTTATTCTAGAGTTAGGTGCACTTTGTTTTATTTTAAGTCCTTCAAAGTTAGAGTACTAGAAATGTTTTGCGCGTCAGCTTTAGAGGAGCAAAGTTTTTGCATTTTCTTAGTACTGGAAAAAAGGTGACAATTAGATCATTTCTTCGATTATAAGATCCTCTGCAGCAAAATTGATACATATTTGTTTTCACCATCACTTGGGGTTAAATATGAACTGAAAATGAGATAATTGTTTTAAGTTCACGGACTTTATACAAAGTTGAATTTTAGATCACATAGGACTGAATTTTGAGAATTTGCGCAAAGGAAAACTTTAGTAATGTTGTTAAATGACAGTACTTTTAGAATTGTCATTAGGAAAGAATGAAACATATGATTAAATAGTAGAACCTGGTTTAAATTCAGTGAAAAATATTAAATTCAGTGAAAATCACGGGGTACGTTTACAATTTATTTTGAGCATTTGAGGAAACAAACAGATACATCGATCAGTAATAACTAACTGACAGACGTAATAACTAACTGACTCTCAAACACTAAGAGTAGTGAATACCGTGGCCATTGATATTCAGTTTCGTTGGTAAAACAATCTCGTTCTCTATGGTTTATCATCATCACCAGCATCATCATCTGTCTTTATTTAGCCGGCCTCGCATTCTTGGAGTAGCTTGAGGTAGCTAATACCTCGCTCCCCGCTTTTGTTAAGGCAGGCTTTCCGACCAGCGCAGAAGCACTGGCATCAAGCCGCATTTACACTAGCAAGTTTTCGTTGACAAGCCCACGTTTCAAGGACTGAAAACTTGCCGACTTAACACACGAGCGTTTTCCTTGACAAGTGCCCTTGACAAATAATTTACATTAGCAAACATGGTCCTTGACAGGTGTTTATTTGAGAAGAGTCCTTATTAAAAAACTAGCATGCCAGTTTTTGAATCCTATTTTTTCCATTCTCCGTGGTCAGAGAAAACTTGCTAGTGTAAATGAGGCTTAAGCGTAAGCACTCGCATAACAAAGTGAGAAGACCAGGATACAAGCACAAGAAGGAGAAGCATAGTTCGTTCTTCTTATGCTTATGTTAAATATGCTTATGTTGTGCTTACGAGGATGAAATAAGCACAATCTTAAGAGCAAGGCTGTCAACCAATCATCACTCACTGTGACCCAGACCTCGAGGAGAAACTACCCACAAGCAAAATGGCGGATTTTTCAACCGCCATCGTAAATGAAGTGGATTAAATCAATAATTTCTTAATACTGCGCCCGCGTATGTCTTTATACTTATGTTCTGGTGTTCTTATGCTTATGCGCTAGTGAAAACCGGCCTTAAACTTCTTAGCAATGCTTCATCAGGCCAAACAAGAGGCGGGGTTAAAAACTCTGTCGAAGTACTGAAAGAAGTCGAAGGTAACCATTTTGCTGGTATTCCCTTACAACTTTGAGACCTCATTATTTTCATAAACCTTTGTTCCATATAAACATGAAATTTTTCACAGTTAGTTCAGAGCCGGAACTTAAAAAGCCGATGTGTACCTAAGTCCTGATAGTTTCTTGAGCAAACAAGTTTTTCGATTTGTAGTAGGCCTTGTTATTGGGGTATACTGAATGTATGTGCGGATAACTTGGACAACAAAGCTGCCAACGAGGAGCCTGTGGGTAGCAGGTGTCGGAGGCCATCTTGCAAGTCACGGTGCACGTACAGTATGCGCTCAAAATCCAGGGTCGTAGCCAGTTTTTCGACTTGTTGTAGGCTTTGTCTCTAAATGCCGCGTCCTATAATGGTTTTAACATTTATAAGTCAGATATGAGAGTCATATTGTAAAAGTCGAGTGGGTGAAAAAAAAATTGCCGGCCTGGGTCTAGGGACCGATAGGCCGGCTACGCCACTGAAATCCCACTGGATTCTCGAGCCTGTGTTCCGCGTCCCGAAGTGTTCTGAGCTCGATATCGAGTCGGATTGGCCTCGGCTTCGAGAGCCACTGACTCGCGAACGACCCATGAAGTACGTCAGTAAAGCTCAAGGAGTAATCTTTTCTCTAATGCAGGAAAGTAAATTAGTTACCCCCTTGCGAAAGTCTTCGCTAACTATGGCATAAATTATAGGATTCACCGACGAGTTAAGCATAACAAATACAGATATCACATAGAACAGATTATGAAAATATGTTTGTTCGACAATTGCTGGCCAAATAACAAATGTCAGGCGCAAAATATTTACAGGTAGCATCGTAACAGCGAACACCAGAACGAGCGGAGTTACAATTCTCCTGGCAAATTTGTTGTACCTAAGACGCACGTTGGTAACTTTGGCCCTGTAAGTAAGGGATGTGTCTCCCGTTTCGGCACGCTGTTGATGTCTGCGCATTTCCTTCACGTTTAAACTGTTCTTACTGATAAGCATTGATATGCGAAGATACGTAACGGAAATAATGACAAGCGGGAAGATGTAAGAGAAGAGAGTCAGTACTCCGCCCACATAAAAGGTCTGCATTCCCGGAGAAGGCCAATCTACCCGGCACCAGATTTCACCGTTTGGGAGCTCGCGATATTCAACAACAAAATGCAGCGGAAGGCAAAAGATGGTAAAGGACAGAAACCAGACCCCAGCTATAACTGCCTTTGGTCTTTGTAGAAACCTCTTCGTTCTGTTTTGACCAAGTAAATTTGTCCCGGCGACAACTGTGCGATATCGCGTTAAGGCGATGACTGCAACAAAGCCAACAGACGCTCCGTAGAAGACTTCCGGAACAGGATACAAATAGCGACAAGCAAACTCTCCTAATGGCCAGTTCAAAGGTGCTCTTTCTTTGATAATCGCTAATGAAAATGTAGCTGTTAAGATACCGAGGTCAGCCAGGGCCAAATTTTGCACATAATAGCTCCCTGGTTGTTTCTTCTTTCCCGATTTACGCAGTCCCATGACAATTATCACCAAAAGGTTTCCCATGACTCCTGAGAAAGCTATGATAACCTGAAAAGATAATTTGAGGTCTTCGGCAAACGAATCCATTGGTTCTTTAATGGTGGCAAGTGTTTGGTTTTCCAAAGGGAGTTGCGCAATCGCACAATGATGCCTTCTGGAACAATTGTCTTTCACTTCAGATGCCATTTATTTCTTGGCACTTCTGTAATCAAAAGAAAAAGAAGGCCGATTCGTATATCCAGCCTACGTGGAGCACTGACGGAAATTCTGACAGAAGTGCTAAACGTACTTCACTGATGAAATCAGTCGTTTTTCATAGAAATTGCCGCTTTGCTATCTCTCTGCACATCATCAGGAAAAGGCCAGCACGGTTTGACGAGAAGACCGTAACTCACATCAATTTGAAGTCCACAAAAGCTTTAACGGTTTTGGTCAGCACCTCGATCGTCGCAGCTGACGAATTACCATGTGTACAGTCTGACGCGAGCGGTGTCACAGTTGACTCCCACAACTGGCGAATTAGTTAGGCGCAATTAAAAATGGCCTCAAGCCGTCAGAGGCTGTGCAAATAACGTTTAAATTATTAAAGGGTTCGCGGTTAGCAAATTACAGCCATAATGAGGCTAGGCGAGCTAAAATTAATAGCCAAGTGTTTTTATTCATTAGCCCGAGAAAAAGCACTGACACTCTCAAAGTGCCTTGCGCCTTTAGTAAGCTGAAAAATAAACCCGAAACTCCCACAACCGATCGTGAAATTTTGCGAGATGCTTTTGGAAAGAGAATTCGCTACGCAGCCCTCCCGTACAAAAGCATTAATTTCGGAACGGATCATTTACAAGCCGTGGGAAAGCAAAGGAATATCACTGAAAACAGTTTGTTGGGTCGAGATCGAAGCAAGGTATAACGAGTACAATTAAGCCGGCTGAAGCCTGAGTTGGAAACTGCGCAAAATTTAAGGGGTGTTCCCATGTCTTGAAGGCTCAGTCTTTTTTCGGTGAATCGGGCTTTGAGCAGATGGCGGATGATATGATGATTTAGAGTGTGAAATTTAAAATTTCTTTACAAGCCCTAGGCTGCGAGGATCATAGATTCACTTGATTTCATATCCGCAGTTCAATGTGTGATTCATTTCATGTATCATTTCATCCACACCCAAGGCTAGTTTAGTAAAGACGACTCCGAAAAGCCTCCGTCGACATTTGTGTGAGAGGAGGATGAGTAAAGAAGTTTGTAAAGAATCGAAACGCGGCCAATATTGCTTTATCGATGAAATAATCAAAGTTAATTCAAACAATAAATAGAACACTGAATGCCATTCACTTGCGCTTTCTCGATATTTGCGCAAATGTCTCCTGGAGATCTAGACCTGACAAGGTGACGCAGGGAAAAATTGGCCAGAACAATATCTGTCAGTTAATTACAATTTTACCAGAAGCTTTGACGCCGTAGTCATTAATTCGAATTTGACAACTTAACAGCGTCCTTTTTATTGCCTCTGTCAAAAATGCATTTCATGATAGAAGGTGTGTAAATTGAACCGCTGCACGCAATGTATCTGTCACTTCGCGAAGGCGATTTTTTCTCTCTTTAGGACCTTTTTTAAAAGTCTTGTGCTTGTTTTTACACTATATATCGCCAATTTATCACCGGCAGTAAATAACTGAAGTTATTACACTAAAGGCGACAAGGAGTTGATTAGTTTCTGTGCTGATCCGTAGGTAAAATTAATATAAAATTTTAAAACAGCTTTTAATACAACAAATGACTGTGTCTTATTGAAGCCAGTAATTATAGAACGAATCCAAAGCTTATAACAAATTCTCACATTCGCACAATTGAATTGAACGTTGAATTGAACAGAGTTAAAGGGGTGCAAGCACCTCTTTGACGAAGTCAGAATAGGGTTTTTTTCATTCTGTAATGGTGCAGGCCTTTTAAGTAAAATTGCTTAATCTAAAAATTAAATTTAAAAAAAAAAAAGAAAAAACACGCGCAGGTGTGTTTTTTAGATGTGGTCAGCGTGGCTGTTCATGATCATGGTCCTTAATATTCACATTTATGACACTTACTCGTTCCAGGCCGTCATCATCGACATAGCTTTATTTACCATCATAGCTTAATTTACCCTCGGATATTAGAGTAGCTTATGAAGCTAGTATCTCCGAGCTTTTTCCACCCAACCATGAGATTAAACACAAAGGCCAGACCACAACACAGGGATCTACGTCCCCTACTCATTGCGAACAGTGTGTTTGTTACCGCATAAACAAATTTCTACACATTGATTCTAACGCTGAACATTACAATTATTTTTTTTTCTTCCCCTAGCTTCTATCCGTGTACATTTTGTAGTCATTATCACTTATGTTGTAGCCCATTACTTGGCGAACGTATTTTGGAAACGTTGGATACGCGAATATTTACCAACTCTTCAACAGAAACAGAAATGGCTCCGTCCACGTCCTAGCCTGGCTGTTGGTGACTTAGTTCTCGTCGTGGACGAAACTTCTCCTCGTGGGAATTGGCGCAAGGGCATCATTCAAGAAGTGTATCCCAACAAACACGGAAATGTCAGACACGTCTTGGTCAGGACAGCTTCCTCGATTCTCCGACGCGACGTGCGCAAACTCTGTCTCTTAGAAGGAGCTTTAGAAGAAAGACAACGATTTGAACAATGAACTCAAATGACTTTTTGTTTCATGTGTATCTTTTTTTTTAAGCGAACTAAGTCAGACAGTTTACATAGTGGGAAAGGCTTTGCCCCATGCGCCTTTCGGGGGCCGGTGTGTTACCGCATAAACAAATTTCTACACATTGATTCTAACGCTGAACATTACAATTTTTTTTTTTCTTCCCCTAGCTTCTATCCGCGTACATTTTGTAGTCATTATCACTTATGTTGTATGCCTTTAACACCCATAAATGCCCACATATCATTACGTATGTAAATAGGTTTCTCTTTGTCACCTCTTTTCGTTCTTAAGCCAGTTACTGGGCGTGAGTTAGTTTCAGTCTACGTTTCTTTCGGTTACCTCAGTTTAGTTTTATTCGCCAGTTCGCCTTTTCTGTTTGTTGATGCAAAATCACCGACAAGGTACGTTTAGTTTTCCATCGTTTGCATTCCTTTCTTAGCGTATTTTGTGTTAAATTTGTTATATCTATTTCTTTTTTTTGTAAGAACCGTTCTGCGACGGGATTTAGTCAGCCGTCAAGGATGTGTGTGAGTCGGTGAAATAAAGTAGAGAGCGGATTGACAGACAGACAGACAGTTTATTCTCACAAACATAAACAGGTTTACAGAGAAGTATAATGAAGACTTAATGATAGAAGGGCAAAAATAGTTAAACTAATACCTTGCCCTAACTGTTGGAAACATATAAAAATTACCTAATTAATTAAGTGGATACAAAAGAATAAAACACACAGTACACACACACACATGCATAAAAGCAATATATAAATAATTAATTAATTAAGTGGATACAAAAGAATAAAACACACAGTACACACACACACATGCATAAAAGCAATATATAAATTAAATATGAGCAAAATAAAGCAACCATGTCAATCAGCATTTATTAGTATTGGGATAAGTAATGACTGAAAAGGGAATTCTTAAAAAGTTTTTTAGAATGCCTAGAGCGGATGGAAAGGGGGAGATCATTCCAAAAATAACGTCCAATAATAGTGGGAGAGAACTTTCTGATGTTTGTTCTGTAAAAGGGAATATACAATTGTTGTAAAGAGACATTGCGAGTGGTATAGCTATGTTGTTCTGAAGTAGAGAGCGGATTGTATCCGCAGCGGCTACAGTGTTGGTTCTTTAACGTCCCACGAAGTTATTTACCAACAAGGGTTGTAAGACGGGACCTATGGTTTATCGTCCTTATACGAGAAGACTAGAAAGTCTAACCATTAATTTGCAGTTGACTAATATGAGGCAAAGGCGGCATATTCTCCTCAGTTATTTTAAGACCCTGAGTATTGGTCCGGCCAGGATTTAATAGGACCTATTTCGAATGCACGTTCGTTTCGAACCCCATTTTTATCCAATACTTCCTGTTGTTCAGTAAATCAATATGACCGCTGGTCAACTGAGTGAGTGAAAAGGATCTGTTGGTCAGAAAGCGGCACTTGATCAGTGAACCCAAGACCTCTCGATTTCAAGTTCCGCGCTTAATCACTCGACCACACATTCTCATCAAAAGGTGCCATTGTGTCTTCTTTTGAGTATTACATGCAAAGGGGATTACATCGGCGAGACCGAAGACCATCTGGTGTTAGACTTAAGGAGAACACAGTAAATTAGTATGGATAAGTACTCAGTTGCCGACTTCCCTTGAGACGGTAGGGTCGTACCTCTTGTCGAACACTAAATTTCATTGGCTGTATAGTGTCGTACTTTCTACTGTTTTCGGTGCTAAATCCACTGTTATCTTTGTTCGTTCTATTGTTCTTTTGCCCAATCCTGAACCCCGTTCACTGAGGTGCGACATGACCCCCTTGAGAGGCTTTTAAGGGGCCGTGGGGCAATGAACAAGTGATGCAAATGAACATATCAAGACAAGTTACTATTTTTAAGCTCAGTTGTGGAGTGGAAACAAGGACCATCCACAGCTACTATGAGAGCTAGTGGTCTATGCGGATTCTGCATCTCAGATCCCCTCTGAGCTTCGAGTGTCAACAAAGATATTCTCTTTACTTAAATCCATGCGTTTTCTAAAGTGCTGGTAAAGAGAATTTTGGACCTAGGTTTTCTTTGTTACCACCACTTGGAAGTTAAAGATTGAAAAGTGGCAAGCAAGGGAAATTAACTGCGAACTTCGAATTGTGGCTATTCGTCCAGATCAAGTTGGAATATGGAAATTTTCTTTTCATAACCACTAAGGCATAAATGGTTAAATCTGACTTTTAAACTTTGAATTCACCCATCAATTAAGGACGTGCAGCTAAATGAAATACAAGAGAAAAGAAAGAGAGAAAATTGAAAAAGCAAGTTCCGGGAAGGGAAGTGAGAAAGCTTTGAAACGTCAAGGCGAGAGTTGTGCCTATTGTTGTGTGGGCGTTTGGAACGATTCCACAAGGATTAGTGGGCCATGTTGAAAGTATTGGGTGAATGCATGATAGAAATATACGAAATTTCATATAATAAACTGCAGAGATGAACTGTTATTATGTAGGTTTGTTCATCGCCGGAAGTGAGCAGGTTAAGGGTGCTTTCGACTGAGAAATCCTAAAACCCGGATCTTTTGGATTTCCAATCCAACACAAAATCCGAAAACGGGTTTCGCCGCGGATTTCATTAATTGAAATCCTTCCTCAACATGGATTTCAATTAACAAAATCCGTCGCGAAATTTTCTGTTCGATTGGAAATCCGAAGATTCGGATTTTCAGATCTAAATCCGGATTTCCCAATCGAAAGCACCCTAAGTGGTCACAAAGAAGCCTGAAAAAAACAAAAACAAAACAAAACAAAACAAAACGAAACGAAACAAAACAAGAACAAACAAACAAACAAAAAACAGGCTTGAGCGGGATTCGAACCCATGGCCATGCGTTTGCGCTGCGCAGCGTTCTACCAATTGAGCTAAACTTACATCATCACATCGGGGCGAATCTTAGCGTGGCTCAATTTCAAAACCAAAATCCTTGGACGAGTTCTCGAATACTGAGGTAGCAGCATGTTACTTGTATGGGGAACTGTTTACGAGTTGAATACTTACAGGCTCTACATAGTAACAATACTCATTGATATGACCATTCCCTCTGCAAAAAAACACTTCAGTTAAAGTTACTGAAAAGGTATCCAAATATAAAGACCTCAAAATTGAGATTGAACGAATGTGGGGGATGAAGGCTACAACGATTCCAATGGTGATTGGAGCACTGGAACTTGTAAAAAAGGGCTTGGAGAAATATATCAAACAAATCCCGGGTAACATCAAGATTACTGAACTGCAGAAGATCACACTACTGGGAACAGCACACATTCTAAGAAAGACACTCACCATCAAGTAAACGTCTGCCTCATTTTAGCCCCAGGCCCAAGGAATGGGCTCGGCTATTATGTTGTAATATGCCATAAAGTTAAAGGAGATAGCATAATAATAATAATAGTTTAAAAAATGGGAAGAAATGGAAATTAGCCGCGAACATTCGTCCAGATCGAGTTGAATTTTTGGAAGTTTCTTTCAATCCCTAACTGTTCTGATAACTGCCTCAGCTGTTCTCACTCTGGGCTCGGTTGTTCGAAAGCCGATTAACGCTAACCCTCGATTAAAAATTAACCGACGTTTTAATTTCGCCCTCTGAAAACACTCTCAAAAAGCGGTTTTGGGCCGAAGCGGAAGAAAAGTGTAAGTCACAAGTGACGAGCAAAAATCAAAAATCGGGCTTTGAACAACTGGGCCCTGGGGCATAACGTGACTGACTACAAAACTGTTACGGCACCCGTGTGCCTTAGTTTCCTTTCGTTGTATTCTAGGTATTTCCCCCTTTTACCGCATTTACGTCACATAGATCTCCGCTAGCTACCACGTGACTCTAGCTTAACTATTGCACGCACAGAAATTCGACGGGAACCACCAGTTATTGCTGTTCTACTCAGAACCTTCCGAAGCGTTCGCCCACACGTCCTACTCGACGGGATCGCTGTAAGAGTTTCACTCAATAAACCTGAGCCTTGTGGAACCTGTGAGTCACTAGTCTCTTAGTTTCACGGATCTCTCCGCCACCGGAGCTGACGCCGCTACGCAAACAGAGGACTGTGAATTTGTGGGCTGCATCATCAATGATTCATCGACCTCTCTAAAACCAGGAGAGGGAATCTTTCCTGTTTCTTTATGGTATTCAGTCATACTGATTGATTGAAAATCCCCTGACTCCAAAACAGGATGACGTACCATCCTTTCTAGTTCTGTCTAAAGCCGGATTTGAATCGTGTTCCTTAGCTCCTCTCACGTCATCGGACCACAGTGGTTTCCATTGTGGTCTGTTTCTCTGTTGAGTGGGTCTCCTGGTAGAAGGCGGTGGTTCAGCAAACGGTTCACAATCCAACTGGTCTACGCCAATCGTATAATTGTGTCTTTAATTGAATTGACTTGAATTATTACTCGATCTAAAAGTAATACATAACACAGTTTCAATATCGCTACATAAACGCACGAGAAATTTTCAGCAATGAACACTTGCTTCTTTGACGATATCCAGTTAGGTCGGTTTCGGTAAACACGGGTCAAACAGTTAAGATAGACCAGAAACAGGTGAGCGAAACAGGTCAGAAAAACATAACGTTACATTTAGTTTTCCGTGAATAAACACTTAGTTTTTCTAGCCTAAAGGCTGGTTTCCATATGATCGCAGACGATCGCAGACGATCGCAGATCGCAGACGATTGCAGATCGCAGATCGCAGATGGCAGACGATCGCACTATCGCAGACGATCGCAGAAGTGTGTTTCCATATGATCGGCGATGTGCGATCTGCGATCTGCGATCGTCTGCGATCATATGGAAACCAGCCTTAAAAGTTGTCCCATTTTGCCATCGAATTACACAACTAAATGCCAATCAAAACCAATCAACGAAATGTCAAAGCGCATTGTATTAACGAAACAGCGGTATGGTCTTGTGGTTAAGGCGCTGGATTAGCACGTGCATGTCCCAGGTTCCAAACTCCGACCATCAATTGAGTTTGTCGTCGGTAGTTAAGAATTCAACTCCACCACACTTTGTAAATAGCCAACTGGTTCCCACCTTCCAATTGGGTTTCTTAACGTTGTTCTGTTTATTTGAGTTGTTACTTTCTGAACACGGCCATTCCAGCTTGAAGCTTTAAATATCACGGTGTATATTTTAAATATCACGGTGTATACTTTGCTTTACTGGTCTCTCCAGTAATTGCGTTATCCAATAAAAGATATTATTATAATTGTTGTTAGTTCCTATCGTTTCACTGTTCAATAATAAGCACACAAAACGTGACTTTACTTTGCATTTTGTAAAATAGTATGACCTTCAAATTGCATGACAATGGTTCGTGACCTCTTTAGCAACAACTTCCTCAAGATCGGATGCAGGAGCCTACGACAAATTTCTTGATCATGCTACGATTTCCGGAGTGCTTCACGAGTGAATAAATGAGGAGATATGAGGCTTGTGAAAAGTCCTCGACTTATTTAGATTTATTTGTGAGCTTCACAAATCTGATTGGAGTTTAACTGAAGCTATAGCTGTTGTGACGTAAATGTGCATTCCAAGACACTACAGAAAGGACCTGTTGCTAGCCCACGCGCTGACCACGAAAGCATAACGGCATTGGCGAAGGTCATTGGATATCGTCCAGGAGATAACAAGCGAATGTGTGATCTTCCGTGACCTTTAAAAACTGTGGTGCTTAATTCATTCCACAATATGATGACACGCCATTAGGCAGCTAAAACAGAGAAGATCGTGTGTAAAATGGCCACGGAATTTCAATATAATTCAACGCTAGAAAAAGCAACGAATTCAGTCTCCACGGCAAATGTTACGGACGCCGGCTTTGACGAGCAATCCAGGATGGCTGTTGGAGATGTTTTCAAGCTAACTGTTGAAGTGCTTATAGCTGTGTTTGGAGTCATCGGCAACGCTGTCGTAATCACAGTCTTAAAAACGACAAAGAACACACAACCACGAGAATTCCATTTGAAGAATTTAGCCATTGCGGACCTAGGGACACTCCTTTTGACATTTCCGATCATAGCTATTAAAGAAAAGGCGCCGAGTAACTGGCCACTGGGGGAGTTTACTTGTCGCTATTTGTCTCCTGTCACTGAAGTGTTCCACGGTGCTTCTGTATGGTTCATCGCAGTCGTGGCTTTGGAACGATATCGCCAACTCGTTACAGTGAGGATACTCGTTAAAAATAGGAACAGCGCTTCGCTACAAAGAGCTAAGGCTGCTGCAGCCTGTGTGTGGATCACGTCATTTCTGATTTTCTCCCTTCCTTTGTATTTTATTCTGAAATATCGTGAAGATCCGAACGGAACCAAACGGTGCGGTTTAGATTGGCGTTCGCCGCTGTTCACACAGGTCTACATCGGATCATTGACTGTACTTTCCTACGTATTGCCCCTCTTGGTAATATCTTTCACTTACCTCATAATATCCCGTACCATTGCGCGAAGCAGTACATTCATTAAGTCTATGAAACGGGATCAACATGGCAATTGTGAAGAAAATGCATTGCCGATCAAAAGCGCTCGCCTCCGACAAAACAAAAGAGCCAAGAAAATCCTAACTCCGGTCGTTCTTGTGTTCGCGCTCACAATGCTGCCTCTAAACATTCTTCGTCTAACTGTAATATTTTGGCCCGCAATTTACCAGCAAGATTTTTACACGCATTTATTGTTCGTGATATCCCTTTTCGTTATACTTAATTCTTCTGCCAATCCGGTAATTTATTCTGTAGTTAGTCAAGATTTTCGTCGACGCATAAATAATTTATTTACGCGCCGTCAACGAATAGCTAAGAATACTTTGTTACGGGAGTAAAAAGAGGATCTACAGTCAACGTACAATAGAGCAATAAGAAACGCGACAAGATAAATGTGACAACTCTAGAGAATATCTGGCATTTTAGAAAGTACAGCGATTTTTTTTTACCCGGCTGCAGTAACATCCATTTCACTATATGAGCGAGGCGTCACGAAGGAAAGTGATAAGGAATTCACAGTTTTGAATATCCAAAATACAGAAATAATAAGAGGCTTTATGAAAGATTGATTAACAATGAAGAAACTCCCACGCGGAATCAGTACAAGCACGCGGAAACTGAATATTCGTCAACGAATAAGAACAGATCGAAGCTCCAATGATTCATATTCCACATCTGTATTTTCGAATGTTGTAGTGTCATTTCTTACATGCAATTATTGCATTAATTTTTGATTTTCTTGCGTGGATTTCAACTAAAAACGTTCTCCATTTACTGTATAAAGAAGAAAAGGAAAGATTTGAAATGATTGCATTGAGCTTTTTGATCATAATGAACTTATAAAATGCTCTGTATATTTGTATTGAGTGTTAAGTGATCTAGCAGGGGGCATTTTTGAGGAGAGAACAAGGGAAGTACTCGGAAAAGCTCTCACTGAGCACGCAGAGTAGAGAGGATCAACTAACTAAACCCACGCCTGAGGCTCAAACCCGTGACACATTGGTGGAAGCCGAGTGCTCTAGTCCCACACAGCCCTGTTCCTCTATAGAGGGCGGGAAAAAGGCGAAGGAATCGGCGGATTTATCCCTAAAAAGCACACGAATTTCGGAATCTTGTGATAAATTAAGCGGATTCGCGCATTTGACAAGACATCGCGGGTCGTGAATCAGTAGAAAATCTGGGCCCGGATTCCGGACTCTGCATGTCTGTCTCCAGTTTCGGATTGTGGGTGTGATCATAGACTTGCTGTCGTGCTGTCGACCTTGGTCAGTATGTTGCTGTAAGGTCGACTAAATTTTTGTTAGTAGTTGGGATCCTGAATTGAACGAAAATAACGCCGGTCGTAAGGGTGGATACGATCGGGGCAAAAAGTAGCACGGATCGGCGGAGTTGCATTAATGATTGACCCCCTTCAAAATGGTACTTTTGGCAGAAAGCAAACATTTAATTGAATTTCAGCAAGGAAATGAAACCATAAGGGGAAATACGGAGAATTCAAAGTCAGTATTTCAAAATGCAATCCACTTTTAGCCTTACCACCCGGTCTTACAACAGAAGACGGTAAACTGCCCAATATCTTATACACTAGCGTGACATAATTTCTTTGACATAGTTAACTTTATCAGCGGTAAACGACACAAATGGTACGTGTCTGATTCAACAATAATACAAAGGTCGGCGACTACAGGAAACTCGGGAGAACACGTACTGTGATGTTGAAATCATTGATTAATGGGGCTTGCAGTCACGGGTAAAACCACATCATGGTTCTCATGAAATGATAGCAGAACAACGTGGGTCCATAAAACTTCAATGGCCTGGCCGGCTGATTGTTCATTATGATTGTTAAATCAATGTAACAGATTTTATCATGCTGCCCGAAACCATTGGACTTAAAGCCCCTCCTTAAAGCCTAATCTTTTGGAATTGTCCTTAAATACGTAGAAACTAAAATGATTGGCATGTTGTTCCTCACGCCAAGGCTAGTAGTGCTTCCTTAATTGAACGTTTCTTGGGGTTCGGCTAAAGTTCAGTTATGGAGCTCTCGTTGTCGTTTTGTCCCGGCGTTTCAGGCGCCAAGATTACCGACAAGCCGTTTATTGAAGCAGAGAGACCAGAGGGTATACGAACGGTTTAGGCAAAACTTGCGTGCATCGTATCTCCGATGTTTTGCAGCATCGTGACTTGCATGCAAGAGGCTATTTCCGAGTTTTTCAAAGCGAGTGAGTCTAAGTGCGAAATTGCTGTGATGGTAATTAGTTTTACTTTACATCTCAATGAAAAACTGATTTGTATTTATTTGCTGACGATACAAACTGTTATTATATGCTGATAAGGTCTCTTGAAATCGCAGTTAAAAGCAAGTTGCAGAATGTTTGTGATTGGCTGAATGCAAGTAAATTTAGTAAATATTGATGCAAAGAATCTAACTTTGTCATTTTTAGGCTCGTGCAAAAGAAAACAGGAACTACCAGATACGCTTGAGAGTGCAGCCAGTAACGGACGGATTAACGTGTTTCTTTAATATAAGGATTACGTTAAATGAGACGCTTTGTGGTTATCACGCCCAATCTGATTGCCCATTTTTTGTCCGAACCTCTATTCTTAATTTAGATAATACCGTACGCGTAAACTAATGTGCCAAGGACAAACGAGACAGGTCGAGACTTCTGGGTAATGGGATTCTGCCACCCCCAACTGAGATTTCAAGGTTTCAAGGTTTTTTATTTGCCAAGATTACAAATAATATATCCGATTTGTTTAGAGAAAATACCAATAATAGTAAAAATGGCGAGGAAGCCCATAATGAAACTATAAGAGCTTATGAAGCTATGGGCTTCCTCAAATTAGACTAGGAAATTAAATTTAAAATAGCTCTAGGACGTAATACAATATTTTGTTAAAAAGACGAAAGAGTGCACACACACACACACACCCACACATTTATCCACAAAAATACAACAGCGTACCTCGAAGAATTTGATGCTACTAACGAGAACGAAGAAATCGTTTGAGGTTTTTGGAAAACTGAGCAGTAGATCCAGATGACTTAATTTGACTGTCAAGAGAATTGAAAAATTTAGGGCCTTGGAAGCGGACTGAAAATTTTCGTATATTAGTTCGAACTACTGGAATATAAAAATTGCAATTGGATGAGATTCTAGTATTATAAGGATGAATATGATGACCCAGTGTAAACATGTCATTAAATGAATTCGGAAGTAAACCTTTAGAGAAGAAAAACATAAACTTGCCTAAATGAAACAAAACAACGTCACTGAAGGTTTGTCTTCGGTGGTTTCGAATTCAATTCCACCATGCTTTGTAAATCGCCAACTGGTTGTCTAACTTCCAGTTGGGTTTCTCAACGTTGTTCCGTTCGTTGTTCGCTTCCCCACAAGCTTGAAACCGCTTTCAATATCACCGTGTATAAACAAAATATCCTTCCCTTTTCTTACGACTAGTGGAAGTCATGTTAAAGCTAAAAGAACCAGTTCGCAATAGCGCTGTTCCATGTTTGTTTCTTCGGCACCCTTTTGATTGGGAAATCCGGATTTACATCTGAAATCCCACTAACTTCAAATCGAACACTAGATCGAAAACGGATTTCGCAACAGATTTTGTTCACTGAAATCCATGTCGGGAGAAGATTTCAATAAACAAAATCTGCCGCGAAATCCTTTTTCGAATTTCGTTTTCGACTGCAAATCCGAAGATCTGGATTTGAAGATCTAAATCCGGAGTCCCAATGTAAAGGACTCTTAGAAAAGTATTCAGATAGAAAATTCGGCTAGCAAGTATGCAAAATATGAATTTCTAAGAACGAAACTAGCAATGAATGTTACGCATGATTATTTAAGTGGTGTGCCTGCGAATTTCCATGGTTCAGTTAAGAATGCTCTTGCGCTAATAATAATAATAAGCGGGCCCTTTTCACATTTGTTTCAATATTCTCACCCCTTGTTTTGAGCTTGGCGTCTAACCACTTTGAATGGCGTTGGCGTCTAGCCACTTTGAATGGCGTCAAATGCACTTTAACTTGTCACAAGGAACAAATCAAATGAAACGGTTATTTGCAGATCACCATCATACGATCTCGGCATTTGAGCCAAAATACAATTATTTCTTTTGTGCGTAATAATGATAATAAGAATAACATAATGTATAGAGCGTCGTTGCCATTAAGCCCAACTGATCGGTTTATACTCCTTTCGTTACTAATTAGCTAAACCAGTTGTTAAAATTAAAAAGCAGCACGTCGGAAAGTGTTTTCGTCTAAGCGCGATATAATTGCTGCAGGCGGAATTCTTAGAAGTTTCTCCGGTGGCCGATGGGCGCAGTAATTGACTGGGATTGCAAAATTAATCTGTTGCATATCACTTATATCGCCTGGAGCTTATCCATTTGTCTTCATGTGCCAAAACTAATAGTTTAAATAATATTCTTTGCTTAACAGATAACGCCAATGTCGCTGCTTAATTATAAGGATCGGTGATATATGGTAGTATATTCGATGCATGGGTGCTTACCATTTAGCCAAAAAATCCGAAAATTTTGGTTTGAGGTCAAATGGAAAGGCAATTTTCCGGAAAATCTTTTCGAAATCGTGGACAACCTCCAGAGGTAGTCCACTTCTGAATTCGGGAAATTCCCTTACCATTTTACGAGTTTTCCGTTTCCACGCCCTTTCTGTGGACTTACGCGGTTTAACGGTTTGAATTTCTCCCGGTTGATCGGTATATCTGGAAAATCGCTTACTGTTATGCAACAATCACCCCAACCGGAATTTCTCTGAACAAATGGTAAGCACCCATGCTATTCTGAAGACACGGCGTCCCCCAGACCCAGAAAAAGTCTCTGAAAAACTCAAACGCAAACTTGGTAAACTCACTAATTTTGATATGATCTTTCCTACGATGGCTCGCAATTTATAATTAGTTTTAAACTAAAAAGCTTGTCCCCAGTGCATGTCCATTGATTTTCAAGGAGTTAAGTCTTGTCGCAGTTTAGTTTCAGCATATATATACATATATAGGCAGAATAAAAGGGTTTTACCAAAACAATAAACTCACAGCAGAAGGATCCAACGGATAGAATGCCACCACGTAAATTTATAGATAAGTACTTGAGGTAAGACAGTGGGGCCAACTTCTTACTGGTCCGACGCGATTTAATTACGTTTCGGCTGTTCAGCCTTCTTCAGATAAAAACTAAAAACTATTTATCTATTGTAAATAGTTTTTAGTTTTTATCTGAAGAAGGCTGAACAGCCGAAACGTATAATTAAATCGCGTCGGACCAGTAAGAAGTTGGCCCCACTGTCTTACCTCAAGTACTTATATATATATATATATATTTATAACATAGATAGGATCCTACGCGCGCTCTGATTGGTCAAAAACCCATGTTTTATCAGAGTATAAAACATAGAAAAAGCGTGTTTTATTGTTTTTCGCCACATTACCTCTATATCATAAAGCAAATGAAGAAGCCTAAGCCGTGTATTACACTGTGATAAAATACTCCGGACATTTGAGAACACTCGAGAAATGTAGACAACACTCGCCTGCGGCTCGTGTTGTCTACATTTCCCTCGTGTTCTCAAATGCCCATCGTGTTTTATCACAGTGTAATACACGGCTTAGGCTTCTTTATTTGTTAAATGTAAGTATATATTGTGCTTCAATATAAGTATATATTGTGTATATATAAGTATATAATATAAGTATATAAGTATATATATTCAATATAAGTATATATTGTGCTTCAACTCCGGGCTTCGATCAAGGATGCTGGGTTGTTGATCTGCCCATAGTTCTTAATAAGGTCAGCTTGTGGTTAGGCATTTTCCGTGTCCAATATCTGTCCCAGTATGGCCCCTTAGGGCACCCATTACCATTTTCAATCTCTTTAAAATTAGACTGGGCTCCATCAATGTTCAGTACTTTGCCTTTTGCACCGCCAACACGGTTGGAGACCATTGGCTGAAGCCAGTCGTAATCATTTGTCATCAAACGCCGCAGACATATAGTGGTGCCCTAATAATAGTCTTTGTTATCGGTGTCACTCGGAATGCCATTTTGTGTTTTGACGAGTGCTGTTTCAGTATTGTACTGAAACATATGTCTCTTTAAACAACAAATGAAAGAAATCATGAATAACAAACACTCGGTTCAATGGAAGAGAATATTTCTTTTAACGACGGTGAAAGAGATTTTTCGTCCGCTTGCGAAAGACCCCACTTACGACGGAATAAATTACCGGGTTCGCTGACGAGTTTAGCACGACAAAAATCTCCACAACATACATTAAATGTTTATAGTATCGTTTTGTGCTTATTGATGGGCAAATTATGATGGCCAGACGAAAAATGTTAAGAGGAAGCATTGTAATAGCAAATACCACTACGAGCGGGGTTAGAATCTTCCTGGCGCGTTTGTTCTGCTTAAGCCGAATACTTTTTACTTTGATTGCGCAGGCTTGTTTTTTGTCTTCCTCTGTTAAGCCGTATTGTTCCAATTTCATGGCTCTGTTGAAGACACTGCTCCGCCTTATTGTGCGAGATATGGAGAGGTAAGTCAACGATATGATCGTAAGAGGCAATACGTACGAGAACAAAGTCAGTAATGCGATATAAGCTCGCGCTGTGACCAGGTTACGATCCCACGAGGGCCAAACTGGACCGCACCATTCACCTCCATTTGAAAGCTCGCGATATTCAACTACAAAATACAGTGGAAGGCAGAAGACCAGAAATGATACAACCCAGACACAAGCACCAATGATCCTTGCTCTTTGCGACGTCTGGTGTTGATTAACCCCGGGTGACTTTAATGCAACTAATTTGCAGTATCGTTCCAAAGCGACCACTGCGATGAACCATACAGACGCACCGTGTGATACTTCGGGCAGAGGGTACAAATATCGGCAAGCGAACTCTCCCAGAGGCCAGCTCAATGGCGCTTTCTCCCTAATAGCAGTGAGCGGAAATGCTAAAAGCAAGAGACCAAGATCCGCAACGGCTAGGTTTTGTAGATAATAATCACCTATCTGTTTCTTCTTTCCAAGTTTTCTGATTACTGTAATTACCAAAGCGTTGCCAATTACTCCGAACAACGCGATTAGGACCTCGAGAGTGACCCCGAGGATGCCTTCCACCGACATTCTCGATACTTCCATCTTAGCGAAAGAATCGTTTGCTGCCGTGAGGCTCCCATTTTGCTTCATGAAACTGTTAAATGCGTCACCATTTTCGGCCATCTTCTCATTTACAATGCTAAACACGTTTATCCACTGACTTGTTATGTTATCCAGACGAAGACGCTTTTTCGATTCGTATGTAATCGTCAACTCGAGTGACAGATTAGACTTAGAGATATACTATGTGACGTCATCATAACGTTCTCCAGCTACCAAAGATTTCCACACTGCTCGGCTTAAACTTTTATCAGCCAAGATTATTTGTTTTCTTAAGTCCACCAAGTTATATCCATATTACTTGTTTTCAGATTCTGCCTGAAAGCGTTTCGACAAATTGCTCAAAGCACGAGTTCAGTGTAGGAAACCCAAAACGTAAAATTATGAGTCATCTGATGATATTTGATATCGTCCTCCGCCTCGAGATTTCTTAGCTTAAAATCCGAGGAGGTCTATCAGCGTGTTGCCGCTTTTTTTATCCCGAAGAAAAGAAAACAATAACAGTATAAAGCTCTTTTCTTTATTAATCTCAACCAAGAGGGTTCAACGGTTGTAAGTCACCTACCTGAAATGCAGTGCATTTCATGAATAGCTGAGTGCATTGTTTTCGTGTTGTATATCGAATAACTGAACCAACCACAGCGAAACCTCGATGACAAGTTGTGTAGTATAGAGTAGTACTATCTAATCCCGCGCGTTGTTAAAAGGAAACGATGTTCTTGTCTTACTTACGGAGAGTGTGTTTTTTCCCCCGCCTAGGGATTGAAAGCCGCGATTATAGCTGACTTAACTGCCATAGTAAACTAGTTTACCCTGTCGGGAAAGTGCCCTTAAGTTTACCACCATAAATAGTTTACCTCGTTTCATCAGTAAGATAAGGTGATTAAATAGGAGAGAGTCCTCAAGCGGTCGACTCACGGAGAGGATGACATTCTATTCAGATATTGTAAGGTGATTTGTAGCAAAAAGTTGTTGTATTTCACCCCTGAAACTGTGTACGAAGAAGCATGAAAAAAATACAAGTGAAGGTCCTCAGGTGTTTGACAAAATGTGCAAAGAGGAGATTCACTCTTGAAAAGGAAGTTCTGTAAAATTATGTTCAATTTTATATTAGAGTTTACCCAATTTTTAGGTGTGAGTGGTGCATTCGAAAGGCATTGAGTGAAGTAAAAGTAAAGAACCTTTATTTATACACCGTCGCGGTGATATTTAAAGCTTCAAGCTTGTGGGGCCTTACAAGTATAGAAAGAAACAATTCAAATACACAGAACAACGTTAAGAACCCCAACTGGAAGGAGGCAATTCCAGTTAGCTACTTACAAAGTGTGGTAGAGTTGAATTCGGGACGACAACGAAGACAAATCGATTTGAGCTCTGGAGGAGGCAATAGAAGGAGGCAACCAGTTAGCTACTTACAAAGTGTGGTAGGGTTGAATTCGGGACGACAACGAAAACAAATCGATTTGAGCTCTGAACATCCGCGCGCAAATCCAACGCACTGGGCCACGCCGCCACCTCGCCGTAAATAAAATCGATTAGCAATCGACAGACTTCGTAGACCAACTGTATATTCCTTTGTTTTATTGTCAACTGTCTCTTTTTCGCTGTTGGCGGCTTTAGGTTAAGTAAACCTTATAGAACTCATTTACGGTGAGGCGTGGTTCAAGAGGACACAATTTAAACAAGTGTCCAACTTTGCAAATGGCCTTATGAAGCTGAATTGAAGAATTCCCATCTGCGCAGAGAAAACCGGGTGCAGAGAAAACCGGGTCAACACCCATTAAAACGTGGTCTGGACCAAGTTTTTTTTCCCCGTTTACACGGGTAGCAATTAGGCTTGGCTCATGAAAACGATGGCCTTAAGGCCCCGTTATTAGCGCACAGTTTACACTACCGATTTTCGGAGTCAGGACCGGACTTTCAGCGCAAAAAAGGAGTCCGGACTATTTTTTTCTGGTTTTGGGGCCAAAGCCGCCTGTGGACCCAAAACCAGGAAAGAGTGGGTCCGGATCCATTTCATAAAAGCCTGGCACGGATACAAGGCAAAAATATATGGTACGTGCCAACTTTTTAATGGGTCCGGACCGAGTTTTTCCTGTAGTGTAAATGGACAGATCAAGCTAATAAGCATTCTTCATGATATCTTATGGCAGTCGTGAAGGCGATTTAGAATAATGAAAATTGCAAGCAAACTTTAAACCCTACCCTATTGAATCAGTGACTTGCAAAATACTTCAAAGAACGTGGTGAATAGTCCGAGAATCTTTGGATGCGAATAGATCTTTGTGATTCAATAGTAAACACAAGCCGCATTGTCAAGCCACCCTCTTCGATGTTATTTATCGGGGAAACACTTTTCACTTTATCGTTTACTTTCCAAACAAAATCAAAACGCCTCTGTATTTTCACTGGGTATTAAATCGCGCCCACTCGCGACAGATTATATACAAAGTTATTCCTGTGGCGTCACCATGACGTTTTTAACGTTTAATCAGATATCATCACGTCTTGTGTATACACTGTGCACCTCACCTCAAATGCTTTTCCGTGCGGTTAAGACTGATAAATCTCTTCGTCTGTAACAAGCATATTTCGCAGTTTCCTCCTTGCATGAAATTTCCCTTTTAATGCACCCTAAAACTTAGCAAAAATAACAGGACGTTATTTGTCCCACGACCGAGCTAGGGAGAGATACAGAAGCATGGGTCTATTCCTTCGACGACGTCACAGACGATGGCTCCATACCATATATATGTATTCCATGGTGTTGACATTGAACTTTTGCGAAAGAAATATTTGGAGGTCAGGAGCTACTTTATCGAACTTGAACGTTATCCTTGTCGTGATAAGAACTAATCGGCTCCTGTGTAAACTTAAAACTGGAACAGAAACATGGGATATAAACATGGTAATATGATTTGGAACGTGATGTATTAAACTTTTGCGAACAAAAAAAAAACATACTTTAAGAGAGACACGTTTTAGCTTGTTCTTTGAGTTGGTAAAATCTGAGAATAAAGAGGATAATACAAGCTCATTTCCTTACTGAGCTTCAAACAGACGGTTTAACGATTGCAAAGCTCAGTGCATTCATGGTTTGCATGCCGGCTTAGTGGATTGTTTTCGTGCTGCATATATCGAGTGGAACACAACGGGTCATAACGAGTCCCTATATAACGAGGCCTCGGTTTAAGAAACGATGTCGGGCCGTTTAGACTACTTACAGTACAATGTATGGAAAAGAACCCGTCATGTTGTTAAGACCGGTGACCCGATCCACGAGAGTGCCGAAAAGAGCCGGCGTGGTCGGGGCGTGGGGTTTGCATACGGAAGCCCGCCCTGTCAACCAACTCCGGGGATTTTGGTTGTTTACCATTTACTCGGAAAAACCGGTTGGGCGACGGTTGTAGTAAATGGAACGCCTTAAATCCCGATTGGAAATTTCCACAGGGATGCGCTGGTACCATTTACAAGAGTTTCCTGGAAGATAGTAAATCTTAGAGCGAGCCTGGAACATTTGCGACGCCATCTTTTTAACTTGCGATCAAAGGCGATATAAGCCAAAGGCCTGGAACTAGTGAAACCGAGCAAATGGAACGCGTATTTTTCATTCCGAAATTCCGTTTGGGAATTTTGGACTACCTTTCAAGAATTCCCATTTTCCCGTGGAAATTTCCGTTCGGGAAGAAAAAAATAGTCTTACCATTTGCATTCCATCCGAAATTTCCGGATTTTTCGGGTAAATGGTAAACAACCTTTGTGTTCAGTTGTCCCAATCAGTTTCAACTGCACCACTCTTTGTAAACAGTCAACTGGTTGCCCCCTTTCTTTACGTTATTCTGTTTATTTGAATTGTTACTTTCTATACACGACCCCACAAGCTTGAAGCTTCAAATACCATCACCGTGTTTAGATAAAGGTTCTCTTTTTAAGACAAAAACAAAACATTTCGAAGGTACAGAGGAAATCTTACCGCACCTGAAATACCGTCGCCCGAAAAGTTTGGGGTCCTTGGAGAAACAGGCCCCAGGCCACGCACAGAACTATAGCCGAGTAAGAGGTTGACTAGTATTTTGTAGATTATTTTGGTTCGATATGAACCACTGAGTCACATGCACAAACCACATGGTAGCTTCAACACACTTTCTGTTTTTGTGAGCTGTAATATGTTGGGTACCCTATGTCAGTACCCAGAGTGCATTGCAAAAATAGAATTTCTCTTTAAACGCTATCAACGACGGAATAGGAGCTACGTCAGCTAAAAGATCATTCCAGTCCCTTGAAGTCCAAGGGAAAAAGGGAATACTTGTCTCCTATTTGTACTTGACTCCTCTTATAAGGTTTTCGCTCTATCCGACGAGAAACTTGGAAACTTTGATAGCACGTGAACAAAGCATGATCTGATGGCACCTAAACGTAGTCCATGTCGAGACCTAACCGCAAACATTTTGTCAAAAGTGACACGTAACCTGACAAAACCGGCACCGTTTGAAAAGCAAAACTACGCGCTAAATTCGTCTTGCCTCAAGGATGAACGCAATGGTAGCATCGTCGCGACGATCTGCATTTCACTCAGGCTCTGCAGAAATTAACGATTGACAGTCTGAAACAAAATTAAACATGAGAAAAGTATAAATGGCACATGAATTTCCATTCGGAAAGTCTAAAACGGGAGAAAAGGACTACTTTCTTAGAATTTCCGTTTGTTCCGGGAATTTTCTAGTGAAACGCTCATTTACACCCCAACCGGAATTTCTGGGAATTTTGGCAAGATGGTAAACAGCCCCCTTCTCGGAATCTCGAATTTTAGATGCAAAGTGTTGATTGGCGGATTTAAGTATTAACGGTCTTGCCAGTTTCCGGTTCAGAGAAAAAGAAACAAAACCACGCAATTCAACCTAGAACTCAACCTCGAACAGCGGAAAGCGGCTCCGTCTTTGCTTAGAGGAAATGGTATACTCGCAGCTCTACCCACAGGATATGGAAAACGTTTGATTTTCCAACTTTATGTTGTTACTTCATCGCTCGACAGAGACAAAGTTCTAAAACCGTGTTGGTTGTTTGCATGCCCTCCGCGCAACTCTTGCTTCTCGATCGGAAAAAACATTCCCTACTTTTGTCATTCCGGAGCTTCTTTCTGGAGTGGAGACCGAAGCTGGCAGCGCTCAGTCTCGTCCCTCATCAACTCGACTGTTTAAATTTCCCTGCCGGAAGCGTAGATTTTGGGTTAGAGCCATATTCGAAAGGGAGAAGAGCTTGGAATTCAAGAGCTGCGAATGGCACACTCTTCGCTTTCTCAAAACTCGTATTTTGCATTTGCTGTCTGGTTGTTTAGCGGTCTTATAATTATTGAATTTCTCTCGCAGTTTGGCCTAGTCCATAGAGAATTTGTTGCACAGGCACTCATAGCGTTAAAATTCTTCCATGAAAGAAGTGATCGAAGCATGATAGTGTATTCTGGTATACATTCTGACGTCTCTGTCGTATGAGTCGTCTGTGGTGGTTTTCTATATGTCGTCAGATCAATATTATTTCTGGTCGTCTCTGTCGATAGAACTCGACCGTGTCGCTTCTGTCGTACGGGTCGTTTTGGATTGTCGCAAGGGTGTTTCAATATAGTCGTCCCAGTCGTATTTTTGGGACCACAGAGACGACGAGGCAACGAAATCGGAGAACAATTTTATTGAAATTATCAAGTTGTCCAAAGTTGTGGGAAAAGGGAAAACGAAACTAGCAGTTCCAATATTCCATTTTCCGAGGTCGAAAGAGAACGGAAAACGACAATGGAAGATCGAAACTACTTTTCCAGTGTTGTAGGAAAACGGTTGGCACTAAGGTACACGCATTGTCCCAGACGGATTCTGCGTCTTACTTAATTCGTCCCGACTATATAGCAAACGAATAAAATGAGAGACGCATAATTCGTCAGGACGGATTATGCGTCTCTACAGGGCACCTAATGAGATGTTTCCGTTAAATATCTGTTCCGGAGAGTCAAACTGTCCGAGGTTTTCGGATTCTACGTTCCCAAAAAGCTATCGAGTGGTTTCGTAATTGAAACATCACCTAAAAGATTCGTAACCAGGGAAAAATGGTCCCTTGCGCTTTCAGAAGGATTAATTTCACAATCTTGACACTCAAAAAGGTCAGTTAGGGTTTCCTGGAAGCAAATGATTCGCTGGGAAGGCAACTTTCAGCTAGAAATTTTCTGAAACGGACATTTTATTCCCTAAAATTCTCGGGCAATTCACTTTTCAGCTACGAAATCCGAACAGATCAAATTCTTCTAGCTAATAAAAAACATCTCTTTAAACGGCCTTTAAACATTACAAGGAACTTAAAATTACCCCCCTAAGGCGCTTAGTTGAATTTGTTCGTTGGGTGCCCTTGTCTCTAGTATAAAACGGCCATTTTACACTGCTTCGAGACAGCCGTGCAGGGTCTTCGCCCTTGACCGCACCCTGAAAGCCCGACATTTTGCAGTGTATGGCCCATAATTAAGCAAATTCATAGGGTTCCGGAACTTGTTTTCAGTAATAGTGGCACGGAATAGGGACTTTGTCCTTGCGTTTCAATCACCTTTATCACGTGTTGATTTAATTTAAACTCTTTTCCCTGATTGGTTGCAAAAGGTTTGACTGACATTACAAAATGCGCGTCCATAGCCTTTCATCACATTCTGGGTGTATTACTTGTCAGATCGCTTCAGATCGGTCCAAGACTTTCACAGACTGTTTGCAAGATGAAAACCCTGTCTATCGTGGCCTTCGTCCTTTGCATCTCCATTGGTAAGCTGTAAATATTTCACTGTTGCAAGTGAATCGTTTGGTTGAAATAATGAATTTTAGACATTTTTATGCAAAAGCTCTGTTTAGCGCACATCGACATGAATCCGTAGAGTCAGAGTAGATGGCGTTTTCGAGCGCAGTCGCTGATTTCTGGAAAGCATTAATTTTTCATTTCTGCAGTAGATCCTGTGTGTTACGTTTGCGCTGTTTTGCCATGTTTAGTCTACTTCGATACTACAAACCCGCATGTTCTGGCCTCGTGTTTTAAAGAGTAAAGATAGAGCCCATCAATTGTCTGCCAATGCTAGGGCCTCTCATTTACAGTACGAAGCTCCTGTGGAGCTTTTGTACGCATCAAAATTTCATAAGTTGTCTTATGTCTACATGTGCAGGCAAAATTCGCATGATGCGGTTTATGATTTCCTAAGTATTTTAGCGAGAAGTTTTGATAAATGCAGAAAGAGTTCGTTTTGACTTGAACAGTGAAGTGAAGCGAGCAACTTAAGCACTTGGCTACATTGTGGCTTGAAAAAGTCTGAGTTTCATGCGGCAGGAAAATGATATTTCATATTATAAGTTAGTTAAACATGATTGCTTTTTTTGTGGGAAAAGGATACGAATTAACCCCCAATAAAACGGCTATTTACTCTTCGAGATGAATATCTGCCCGTATCACGGAGCTTAAAAGAAGCGTTCTTGAGCGACAGGCAGCAACCGGAATTAAAGGTTTCTAATGAATTGGTTAGTGTCGGTTAGTGATTTCTTCCAAATGTTCGACCAAATCTTCCCAGTATGAGTAAAGAACTTAGCAATAACAAATGTGGTAGCGTCAAGGTTTCCATCGCGGTTCCCTAATGTTGTACTGTAATTTGCTGACTAGCGCTTCAGAAGACACAAGCGGACATCAGTCTGGCAGTCTTGAATAGGCTATTAATTGAAAATCTCGATCCATGGAGATGGAATCGTTTTGAAAGAGGAATATTTCCTTGCAACTCTACTTTCAGTAAATTTGCGAGCCAACTCCCTTGAAATTTACTCTCCATGTGATAGGCTTGTGCGCAAATCTTTCCCGGAAAAGCTTTTCAACTTAAACAGTGCATGTCTCATATTGAAATCGTTCTAATAGGGGGGGGGGGGGG
>BLFK01000665.1:400273-410931 GCA_014634185.1 Astreopora myriophthalma | reverse complement strand
TTGTTTACCCAACGTTCCCTCTTGTTAAAAAAAATTAGCGATTTCTTTGACTGAATGACCAAATGATCGTAATATGGCTGCTTCAGCTCTAGCATAAACAATGTCTGACTTCATTTTTGTGACAGAGAAAACAGAAAGTTTAGGAAAAAAAACAGAGAATAATAACAAATTCGGGAAAGGAACCACACACACAAAAGGCACGAAAAAAGGGCGGTAAACGCGCATGTGCACATTTGGTTGGCTCGAAAATCGAAACAAAGGCATCTAGTAGACAATTAAAATTGCTATTGCCACTTATTTTAATAAATTCTCTACCTCAATTTATCGAAAAGTTCTAACAAACAATTAATTTGTTTAAAAAATTAACAACTTTAAATCAGAACGAATTTTTGAAACACCCTGTATAGCTGAGGCTGTTTCTATGATAATTTGTTTGCGGAAACGGAACATTAAGCTTTCTTTCAGAGTCTCTTAAACTATAAACAGATTCGTGGTTTGTAAATTTACAACATAGACATTCCGGTGCTAGCCCCTGAAGACACTTATAGACCGTGGTGGCAGCGCAGTTTGCTGCTGGCTGGCTAGATTTTTCCAGCCTAAAATTTCGAATAGCTCGCTGGCATTTGCATCAAAATTAGAGAAGGTCAAAACTCGGGCTGCTCTATTTTGCAGTTTTTGTAGTTTATCATGTAACGTGACACCACAGTTTCCCCAGACGACATTGCAATAGTCAAAGTGCGCTTGAAGTAACGCTTGATGAACAGAACGCAATGTCGTCTGAGGGACAAGATGCCTTACACGTTGTATCTAGTCATAGCCGCCTCGGAAACTTAGCTTAGGCTTCTCCGCCCAAGCAATAATAATGACAACTATAAACACAAATAATACAATACAAAATATCACATAAATACATGACTGACCAACTGATTAAAACAACAAAACAACAACAAAACAGAAAGCTATCCTTTCTTCACCAATGAGCTACTCCATTGTCAGCTAGAGTTAGTTTGACCATCCTCTTAGCCCGGTGCGGAAAGATGGATTTGACAAGAAGTGATCTATTTGTTTACAGCCTTTGCAATCAAGTGCAACGTCTGCATTAGTACCGAGAGCATGGACAACTGCATGGCAAGCGAAGAGTTGCGCGACTGTGGTGTCGCCAGCTCTGAATATGACCGCTGTGTTAAGATGTCCCTGGATTATAAATACGGTGGCAGCCGAACCAAGATGTTCGTCAAGTCCTGTTATACCAAAGCGTTGTGCAAGGTGGGAAATGAAAATTTCAAAAAGTGCGAGGAAGTGAGTGGGATATCATGCAAACTGGATTGCTGCGATTCAGATGGCTGCAATGGTGGTACAGCACCAGTGGTCAGCGTATTCCTGATTGTGGCATGCGCTCTGATGGCCCTGCTTCGATAACGTCTGTCATGTTCAGCGTTCAAAGTAGAGGGTCTCCACATGAGACAAGCTTTTCTAGTGTTCATTGTTAAGATTTAGATCAGGAATTTTTGTAAGATTTGTATGTCTGTGGTATTAAACGTTGTCTGCGTCCTTTTGGTTTTGTTTTTCTTTGACGACTTAAGTCTACCAGTTAATATCCACATTACTTGCTTTCAGATTTCTACCTGAAAGTGTTTCGACAAATTGCTTAATAATATTAAAGCACTAGTTCAGTGTAGAATACCCAAAACGTAAAAGTATTAGTCCTCGGATGATATTGGATGTCGTCTTATCGTCTTCCGCCTCGAGATTTCTTAGCTTAGAATTAGAGGAAGTCTATCAGCGTGTTGCCGCTCTTTTTTTTATCCCGAAGAAAAGAACGACAATAACAACGATATAAAACTCATTTCTTTATTAATCTCAACCAAGAGGGTTCAACGGTCGTAAGTCATCTACCTGAAATGCAGTGCATTTCATCCCTTTCTTGAATAGCTGAGCGCATTGTTTTCGTGTTGTATATCGAATAACTAAACCAACCACAGCGAATCCTTGATGATAAGTTTTGTAGTATCGAGTAGTACTATCTAATCCCGCGCGTTGTTAAAAGGAAACGATGTTCTTGTCTTACTTACGGAGAGTGTGTTTTTTTTCCCGCCTAGGGATTGAAAGCCGCGATTATAGCTAACTAAACTGCCATAGTAAACTATGGTGTTGACATTGAACTTTTGCGAAAGAAATATTTCGAGGTCAGGAGCTACTTTATCGAACTTGAACGTTATCCTTGTCGTGATAAGACTGTAAACTTAAAACTGGGACAGAAACATGGGATATAAACATGGTAATATGATTTGGAACATGATGTATTCAACTTTTGCGAAAAAACAAACAAACAAAACATACTTTAAACAAAAGAGACACGTTTTAGCTTGATCTTAGAGTTCGCCAAATCTGAGAATAAAGAGGATAATACAAGCTCATTTCTTTCCTAAGCTTCAAACAGACGGTTTAACGATGGCAAAGCTCATTTCATTCATGGTTTGCACGCCGGCTGAGTGGGTTGTTTTCGTGCTGCATATATCGAGTGGAACACAACGGGTCACAACGAGTCCCTATATAACGAGGCCTCGGTTTAAGAAACGATGTTGTTTAGACCAACTACAGTACAATGTATGGAAGAGAACCCGTCGAGAGTGCCGAAAAGAGCCGGCATGGCCCAGTGGTCGGGGCATGGGGTTTGCATGCGGAAGCCCTTTCTGTCAACCAACTCCGGGGATTTTGTCTTCAGTTGTCCCAATCAGTTTCAACTCCACCACTCTTTGCAAACAGTCAACTGGTTGCCCCCTTTCTTTACGTTATTCTGTTTATTTGAATTGTTACTTTCTATACACGACCCCACAAGCTTGAAGCTTCAAATATCATCACCGTGTTTAGATAAAGGTTCTCTTTTTTTGTGACATGTAAAAACAAAACTGACAATTCGGAGGTACAGAGGAAATCTGCACCTGAAATACGCCCGAAAAGTTTGGGGTCCTTCGAGAAACAGGCCCCAGGCCACGCACAGAACTATAGCCGAGTAAGAGGTTGACTGATTTAGCTTACAAAAACAGAGACTTTCTCTTTAAACGCTATCAACGACGGAATAGTAGCTACGTCAGCCAAAAGATCATTCCAGTCCCTTGAAGTCCCAGGGAAAAACTGAATACGTGTCTCCTATTTGTACTTGAATCCATTTTGAAAGTTTTCGCTGTATCCGAAGAGAAACTTGGAAACTTTGATACCACGTGAATAAAGCGTGATCTGATGGCACAAATTAAAACGTAGTCCATTTCGAGACCTAACCTCAAACATTTTGTCAAAAGTGACACGTAACCTGACAAAACCAGTACCGTTTGAAAAGTAAAACTACGCGCTAAATTCGTCTTGCCTCAAGGATGAACGCAAATGGTAGCATCGTCGCAACGATCTGCATTTCACTCAGGTTCTGCACAAATTAACGATTGACAGTCTGAAACAAAATTAAACATGAGAAAAGTATAAATGGCACATGAATTTCCATTCGGAAAGTCTAAAACGGGAGAAAAGGACTACTTTCTTAGAATTTCCGTTTGTTCCGGGAATTTTCTAGTGAAACGCTCATTTACACCCCAAACGGAATTTCTGGGAATTTTGGCGAATTGGTAAACAGCCCCCTTCTCGGAATCTCGAATTTTGGATGCAAAGTGCTGATTGGTGGATTTAAGTATTAATGGTCTTGCCAGTTTCCGGTTCAGAAAAAAAGAAACAAAACCACGCAATTCAACCTAGAACTCAACCTCGAACAGCGGAAAGCGGCTCCGTCTTTGCTTAGAGGAAATGGTATACTCGCAGTTCTACCCACAGGATATGGAAAGCGTTTGATTTTCCAACTTTATGTTGTTGCTGCATCGCTCGACAGAGACAAAGTTCTGAAACCGTGTTGGTTGTTTGCATGCCCTCCGAACAACTCTTGGTTCTCGATCGGAAAAAACATTCCCTACTTTTGTCACTCCGGGGCTTCTTTCTGGAGTGGAGACCGAAGCTGGCAGCGCTCAGTCTCGTCCTTCATCAACTCTACTGTGTCTGTGACCTCGCGCTCAGTTGCGAACACTTATCGTAACAAACTTCGGATTTACGACATTTATCATCGTGTCCGCAGTGGATGAGAATATTACGTGTACCTTGGTGCCAACCGTTTTCCTACAACACTGGAAAACGACTTTCGAAAATTAATTGTCGTTTTCCGTGTGCGTACTTAACCACTTTATTGGGAAAAGAAATTCGAACTTCTATTTCGGTTTTCCGTTCACCTGCTAAATTCATGCTGTATGGAAAGTTCAAATTTCCCTGCCGGAAGGGTAGATTTTGGGTAAGAGCAATATTCCAAAGGGGGGAAGAGCTTATAATGCATGATACTCTTGTTCAAGACCCGCGAATGGCACACTCTTCGCTTTCACAAAACTCGTATTTGTTGTACAGGCACTCATAGCATTGAACTTCTTCCATGAGAGAAGCGATCGAAGTTTCCGTACGTGCCACCATATTTTAAAGCAAAGTGAAAGAATGATAGTTCTGGTGTAGGCTGACGTCTCTGTCGTATGAATCGTCTGTGGTGGTTCTCTATATGTCGTCAGATCAATATCATTTCTGGTCGTCTCTGTCATAGAGATAGAACTCGACCGTGTCGCTTCTGTCGTACGGGTCGTTTTGGATTGTCGCAAGGGTGTTTTAATACAGTCGTCCCAGTCGTATTTTTGGGACCACAGAGACGACGAGGTAACCAAAACGGAGAACAATTTTATTAAAATTATGTTGTTCAAAGTTGTGGGAAAAGGAAAAACGAAACTAGCAGTTCCTATATTCCATTTTCCAAGGTCGAAGGAGAACGCAAAACGACAGTGGAAGATCGAAATTACTTTTCCAGTGTCGTAGGAAAACGGTTGGCACTAACGTAAACGCATTGTCCCAGACGGATTCTGCGTCTTATATAATTCGTCCCGTCTTTATAGCAAACGAATAAAATGAGAGACGCATAATTGGTCAGGACGGATTACGCGTCTCTACAGGAGCACCCAATGAGATGCTCCCGTTAAATATCTGTTCCAGAGACTCTCCGAGGTTTTCGGATTCTGCGTTGCCAAAAGCTATCCAGTGGTTTCTTAACTGAAGCATCACCTAAAAGATTCGTAACCGGGGAAAAAATGGTCCCTTGCGTTTTCAGAAGGGTTATTTTGACAATTTTGACACTCAAAAAGGTCAGCTAGCATTTTCTGGAAGCAAATGATTCAATGGGAAGGCAACTTTCAGCTAGAAATTTCTGAAACGGACATTTTATTCCCTAAAATTTTCGGGCACTTCACTTTTCAGCTACGAAATCCGAACAGATCAAATTCTTCTAGCTGATGAAAAACATCTCTTAAAACGGCCTTTAAGCGTCACAAGGAACTTAAAAATGCCCCCTAAGGCGCTTAGTTGAATTCGTTCTTTGGGTGCGTTTGTCTCTAGTATAAAACGGCCATTTTACACTGCTTTGTTTCGAGACAGCCGTGTAGGGTCTTCGCCCTTGACCGCGCCCTGAAAGCCCCATATTTTGCAGTGTATGGCCCATAATTAAGCAAATTCATAGGGTTCCTGAACTTGTTCTCAGTAATAGTGGCACGGAATAAGGACTTTGTCCTTGCTTTTCAATCATCTTTATCACGTGATGATTTAATTTAATCTCTTTTCCCTGATTGGTTGCAAAAGGTTTGACTGACATTACAAAATGCGCGTCCATAGCCTTTCATCACATTCTGGGTGTATTACTTGTCAGATCGCTTCAGATCGGTCCTAGAATTTCACAGACAGTTTGCAAGATGAAAACCCTGTTTATCGTGGCCTTCGTCCTCTGCACCTCCATTGGTAAGCTGTAAATATTTCACTGTTTCAAGTAAATCGTTTCGTTGAAATAATGAATTCTTGACTTTTCATGCAAAAGCTTTGTTTAGCGCACATCGACATGAACCCGTACAATCAGAGTAGATCGCGTTTTCGTGCGCAATCGCTGATTCCTGGAAAGCATTAATTTTTCATTTCTGCAGTAGATTCTGTGTGTTATGTTTGCGCTATTCTGTCATGTTTAGTCTAGTTCGATACTACAAATCCACATGTTCTAGAGTCGTGTTTTAAAGACTAAAGATAGAGCCCATCAGCCATCTGCCAATGCTAGCGCTTCTCATTTACTTTACTTAGCTCTGCTGTGAGGCTTTTTTACGCATCAAAATTCCATAAGGTGTCTTCTGTCTACACGTGAAGGCCAAATTCGCATGATGCCGTTCATGGTTTCCTAAGTATTTTGGCAAGGAGGTTTGATAAATGCAGAAAGAGTTTCTTTTGAACATCACAGGAAAGCGAGCAACGTCTAAGCCATTGCTGCATTGAAGCATGAAAAAGTTTGAGATTAATCCGGTAGGAGAAGAATAGTTAGTTAAATATGATTGCTTTTTTATGGTAAAAGAATACGAGTCAATCCCGAATAACCTAGCAATTTGCTCTTCGAGATGAATGTTTGCCTTATCACCGAACTTGAAAGAAGCATTATTTGAGCGACTGGCGGTAACCGGAATTAATTAAAGGTTTCTAATGAATCGTTAGTGTCGGTTAGTGGTTTCGTCCAAATGTTCGACCAAATCTTCTCAGTAAGAGTAAAGAACTTCAACAAATGTGGTAGCGTCAAGGTTTCGACCGCGGTTCTCTAATATTGTACTGTAAAGTGCTGACTTCAACTTCAGAAGACAGAATCGGGTAACGCAGACTCGCAGTTTTGAATAGGGATATGCAAATCCGCCGATCCGTGCTATTTTTGGCCCGATCCATTTTCTGCTCGCGCTTCAGAACTACAATGTCACAGTTTGGAATCGGCATTGCTATTAATTGAAAATCTCGATGCATGGAGATGCATTCGTTTTGAAAGGGGAATATTTCCGCTTAACTCTACTTTTAATTTGCCAGCCAACTCCCTTCAAATTTACTCTCCATGTGACAGGCTCGTGCGGAAAGAAGATCGTGACGTGGGTCTTTGTCCTATGGCGCTTGAGTTTCACGAAGATCATCTTTCAGGCTGTCGTACTCTTCTTTATAGCGAACTCGCATAATCTGACTTACAAGAACTTGAAAATGGCGATTGACGAATAATTTATGTGTTTTATTTGTTATTTAGCACTTCTGTATATTTGCAATAAGAGGCGAAAGCCAGAGGCTTATATGGCAAAGGATAGGGTACAGAGATAACAGGAAGTGCCATTGCAAGATTAACAACCACGAGAAAGGAACGGAAAAAATATATAGAAATACATTATTGGTTCATTGATTTCAAGAAGACCTTTGATACTTTAGATCACGCAATTATTTTGCGCAAGTTGACTGCTACGGTATCAAGGGCAAATCCCTAAAGTGGTTTGAGTCATACCTCACAAACAGGTGTCAACAGTGTTAATGGTTAATGGCGTTTTGTCTAATGAAGAATGCATAAATTGTGGTGTCTCGCATGGATCGATATTGGGTCCGTTATTGTTTTTAGTATACGTTAATGACTTTCCCAGTTACTTACGGTATTATATTCTATTCCTGGTATGTTTGCGAATGACACTATCGTTATAACTGTACCCGGTGTGGCTAAAGTGTGACCTCGAAGCCATAGAGAAATGGCTAGAAACTACTAGGCTTAGCTGCAACACTTCAAAAACATGTTACATGACAGTTGGATCGCGACGAAACATCATTGCATCCGACACACCATAACAAAAGTTCAAAATGGCCTGCGTATGCTTTATAGAATCAGATCGAAGAACACTGAATGCTGTTTACCGATCACTTGTGCAGCCATATTTCGACCACTGCAACCTTGTGTGGGGAAACTGCTCAAGAACGCCTGCAGACCAACTGCAGAAACTTCAAATTAGAGCAGCAAGCATTATCACTAAAGCTGGCTATTCAATGAGATCATGCGGTATACTAAAAGAATTGAATTGGGCTACGCTGCATGACAGACAGAAAATGCAAATAAATATCACGATGTACAAAGAGAGTTTATCATGCTTATCTACCTGAGTACCTAACTGAGCTCTTTCGCCTGACCTCTGAGGTGCATCGAAACAACCTCAGAGGCAGCAGATTCGACATGCATGCCCAAGCCTAAAACTACTGAATTCGTTAAAAAGGTCCTTTGCCTATCGTGCAGCGGCAGCATGGAATGCTCTGCCAAACCATGTAAGAGAGTTGAAAACATTCAGTAGTTTTAAATCGTTTTTGAGAGGAGACCACCATGATAATTAAGTTAGGTAGCTAAATAAAGATCATTAAACTGGGTACCTCATCTCATTGTATTATATATATGAGACATAGTTGTAATCAGTTTTTAGCCATTGCTGGTGCTACTCGGTTTTGTTATGAGCATCATTTAGTCCGTAGTTCTTAGATTAAATTAGATAGGAACACGGCTAATTTGACAACCTATTTTATGTTGAAATTACTACCGTGCATAAATGAAGTTAATGACTGAATTAATCCATTCATTCATTGATTTGATAGTAATATAAATTCCAAGAAATAACATCTCTAAATACAAATAATACATTAAAAAAATATGAGATAAATATATGAATAACCAACTGGTTAAAAAACAAAACAAAACAAAAAGCTATCCTTTCTGCACCAATGAGCTACTTCATTGTCAGCTAAGGTTAGTTTGACCATCCTCCTAACCCGGTGCGGAACGATGGATTTGACAAGAAGTGTTTTACTTGTTTACAGCCTTTGCAATCAAGTGCAACATCTGCGCTAGTAGCACGAGCATGGACGACTGCAAGGCAAGCGAAGAGTTGCGCGACTGTGGCGTCCTCGGCCCTGGATATGACCGCTGTGTTAAGATGTCCCTGGATTTTGAATATGGTGGCAGCAGAACCAAGACGTTCCTCAAGTCCTGTTTTACTAAAGCGTTGTGCAATGCGGGAAATGAAAATTTCAAAAAGTGCAAGGAAGTGAGTGGGATATCATGCAAACTGGATTGCTGCGATTCAGATGGCTGCAATGGTGGTACAGCACCAGTGGTCAGCGTATTCCTGATTGTGGCATGCGCTCTGATGGCCCTGCTTCGATAACTTCTGTCATGTTCAGCGCTTAAAGTAGAGGGTCTCCACAGGAGACGAGCTTTTCTAGTGTTCATTGTTAAGATTTAGATCAGGCATTTTTGTAAGATTTGTATGTCTGCGGTATTAAATGTTGTCTGCGTTCTTTTGGTTTTGTTTTTGTTTGACAACTCAGAACCTTAGAAAATTTGCAAAAAAAGTCCTGGGCACTTGAAGTTTAGCGTGAAATACTAACCGTGCTGAATTTTGTCTTCTGCTCATGGGAAATTTAAGGCATAAATTATTTAGAGACCACATAACAATGCTTAGCTGGATGTGATTCATTCTGGTAACCGGGCCAGAGGGCGAAACCTTGCAGCCCGGTTAAAAAGGAGGCCGCCACAATGCAAGACCCGGCCGGTGTAGGCCATTAAAGTAATTTGTTGAAAATCAAAGATGGATTTGAGTTACTTGCGATCTTCAAAAAGTGCACGTACCGTGAATAACAACCGAAAGTTCATCTTTTCTCTTTCGGCAGACTGCTCTCTGACTCGGTAACGTTAAGTAAAGTAAAGAAATTATTTGAAAGCTTCAAGCTTGCGGGGTCGCGTATAGAGAGTAACAATTAGAGTAAACAGAACAATGTTAAGAATGCCAACAGTATGCATATGGAGGCAACCATGCAGTTGGGTATTAACAAGGCGTGGTGGCATTGAATTCGGGACCACTGATGACAAATCCATATTTGGTAGTCCGAGCGGGATTTGAATCCGGAACATGCGCGTGCAAATCTATCGCCTTAACCATTGGGCCATGTCGCCTCCGACGTACCATAGGAGTTAAAGCAAACTCCATGTTTGAGACAGAAACGTTCCATCTAGCGAAACATCAGGGGCGCTTACCATTTACACGAACCATCTGGGTGGAAATTTTGGCTTTAAATATGAAATGATGAAGCTTGTCCTGATAAAGGCTGAATAACATACATAATTTAAAGCTATCAACAGGAAAGGCCAAAAGGAACAGAAACGAGACACTAATTATGCCGATGTATCGTAGTTTCTGAAAAGTTCCAAATGGAATGTTGCGTACCATCTGACGTTCCAACCAGAATTCCCGGGTTTTCGGTGCAAATGGTAAGTACCCCAGATTTCTGATTGTTTTTCATGCTGCCTTGGACGTCAGCATTCTCGTTGCTTGAGAATACGTGGTACTAGCCCGGCGAGATTGTCAGTCGTGTGCGATTGGTCAAAAACAGCTATGAGTGAAATCGTCAAGTATCGTGAAAACTCGGGGAATTCAATATCCTCTACTTTAAACACGAAAACATTGTACATATAAATATATATACAACACAAAATAGCTTGCAATTCGTTTGATCCGTGTTTTTTTTTTTACGGTCAGTTTTTCCATGTTCTCCCCGAGACTCACTATCGTTGTTGTTGTGGTTGACTGAAATGGCCCCAAGCTGCTTAAGCGCTGATTGGGGGTACCGCTGGTACAACAAAGAAGGCCGGAAATCCAGGGACGAGAAGGCGCTTACGGTCTGTGACACTCTCCAGCAGACAGCAGTGGCGGATCTAGGGGAGGGGCCCGGGG
>BLFK01000665.1:379290-399744 GCA_014634185.1 Astreopora myriophthalma | reverse complement strand
GACAGCATGCACAGGCTGAACTTTAGCACTGGCGGTGTCAGCATTAAATTGAAGTTTTCTGGATTCTCTTTCTGCCAATTCGTCTGCTTGAGCTACTTTAAGAGCTTGGTCGAAGGTCCTATCTTCTGAGAGTAGCTTCTTCCTTGTAGTTTGACTTCTAACACCCCCCACAAATTGATCTCTCAAGGCTCTTGTCAGATAAGTACCAAAATTACAGTTCACAGCTAAGCGTTTAAGTTTGTTTGCATACTCAGTTACAGTTTCACTATCACTCTGGACTGTGTGATGAAAACGGTAGGACTCTGCAACTTCGAGTACTTTGGGTTTGTAATAGCCCTTCAAAATTTCAGTGAGCTCGTCGTACGTCTTCTGAGCGGGTAAATCTGGTAAGCAAAGATCTTTAAGTGTACTGTATGCTGTCTTACCAATCAAGGAGATGGTAACAGCGACTTTTTTCTTGTCTGCTTCTCGTTTAGCAGCTGCGGTAGCATCGTCTGCGACTTGACCAATGTTGTTTGCCACGAAGTAGGAGTTTAGGCGTTCGCTGTAATCTGTGAAGTCAACGCCATCGAACGGTTCCAGGATTCCGAACTGCGGTCCTGATTGCTGAGTCATCGTTGTGAATCGATTTCTTTATCCTCGTCGCCAGTTTGTAGTGTATTGGGGTCTCGAGTAGCGGTGTAGGCAAACGACAACTACTGATCTAACACAACTGTTTTATTTACATGGCGGATTCCGAGAAGCACATGGCGGAAAAGCAATGCTCGAGTGAGCATGCGTGAACAACATGAATATTCATGAGATATAACAATTTCCTAGTTGTTTTATGACGGTTTCCATTTCGCCACATCGGGATCATCCAAGTCGCTGTTTCCACTGAGCTAATTTCACTTTGCACTATTTCGCTATTTCCTCGGTTTTTCGTGCTAGTCATCGTTTCTTTGTCAATTGTTTTCGTTCATTTTTCACCTAACGAAGTATGGTTGACACTTTGCTAAGAACGCGACACTGCATACTGCAGCGATCGCATCGATCATATGAAAACTGGGCACAAGTGATGATGCACATGCACAACTCGTACGCGTGATGTCACTCCATTTTTCCCTGGTTAGTTCCATTGGTCTCTGACCGGTCGGTACGGTATAATGGAAAGTACCCCTGTATTCCTAGTCCCAAAAGAATGCACCGTTAGTGCCCTTGCGGAAATTGAATTGATACACTCATCTTAGTTTTGCAGAAGTTAGATTCGATCAAATATATGCGCAAGTACTATAGTATTAAACGACAATGCACCTTCAATAATGTTCCATAGCGAGCACCAACAAAAAGTTTTGCATCTCATCTCGAGGCCTATATAGAACAGCTAATTACTACCAGGTGCCCTTATCTCCTCGTACTACTATTACAACAATTATGTTAGGCCTTATACCCCATTTTCCTTAGAACCTAACTAATCATTTTTATCAGAATTTCTGACTTTTCTCCCATGAGTTATCTAAAAAATATTTCAATTGAACGACCAGCCGCGAACGTGAGTCACTGTAATTCGTCACTAGTACTTTATTGAAGTCAAGGCTAAAACGGATGCAACTATTTTAAATCGTTTTGTTGTTCCACATGTGTTTTACGAGAAACCTTAATACCCATTATCTATAAAGCATCGCCACAACATTGAATGCCAACAAGAAAGGTCACATTTTCTAAAGGCGAGGGCAGATTTAGTGAGAAATATTCCTAGTAATTACTATAAAAAAGACATCTTGGAGAAAAACAACAGCACCACAATTTAAGACGACCAGTGGACGAAGGTTGTGTGACAATCCCCACAAAGCACAACCTAATACTTAACTGGGTCTTCACACAAGCAACAACAGCATCAACCGTTAGAAGCCATAGAAATAAATAAAACTCGAAGGAAAGAACTTCATTGGATTTAAAAAAAAAAACTACTCAAAACAGTAGGAATTGTCAGTTATAATTTGGGTCGTAGATGGCCATCCGAACAGCTGCTACCAGGATCCAGGCAACCCCCCCCCCACAAAGTCCGAAGGCGGTCTTCCTTAGGGGTGGGGGGTCAGGGAGCATGCTACCCCAGAAAATGTTTGTATGTCAGGTCCTCAGAAATGGTATTTCCTTGATTCTGAGCACAAGTTTCCAATATTTTAAGTGTCAAATGTAGCTAGCATTTTCTGAGAGGGGATCATAAAAGTTCTCGCTTTCTGAAGAGATCAGGTAGAATTAAAATTGATAAGACGTTAGTCTGATGATGTTTTTCAGTCAGTGACACAATTGGCTCGGAATAAAGAAAAACTCCGAGTGTTCCATAGCCTTCTGGTTCGATCTTATCCCATAGAATTTCGAAAGAAAGATCCGATTGGTATATCCTCTTGCAATTAAAGCCAATATCGTAGCTCAAAGGGGCTTTCCGGAACGCTTGGAACCCTCCCCTGGCTACGCCCCTGTCTTTCTTGGAACATGGACAAAGAGGATACTCCAGAACATCCTAACGAAAAGGAAAACATGGTTATTATACCGAGGGTCTATGGAAAAAGACAACCTCTCCGAAATTGTTTCGTCATGTGTCAATAGCTATGACACAGAAAGGAAATAACAGGCCAGAAATGTAATAAGCATTTTAAGATGAAAAACTTGTTTCGACGTTACACGATAATTAAAAAAATAAGTGCTCTCAGCAATTGATTAAAATCACTCCTTTTAGTTAAACATCACATTTGCTAGTCATTTACAACTTCTGTTTTCCGACAGCAAACCCGCTATTTTTCATCCAAATATTATATTAGCTAGTTACCCTCTAAACTTTCTAGAATTATTAATTTAACGATGTTTAGCTTGCTCTTGTGATCCAAGAAGCATTGTTAAGATAGACGCACAAATTAATCAAGATCAGCTAAGATGAAAGCGGTTATTCATACAATGACCCTTAACTGATCTTCAATTACGTAATTACTCGTTCGTGTTCCGATGGCCACTTGGTCTTCATTGTATTAACCCGGCAATTTATCGGGCCTCTTTTTCCTTATGTCATCATAGACCTTGCACAGTCCCAGTTTATTTTCTCATTACAATGTTATTATAACTCAGATTGATGTGATATTTCATAGTACGCCGGCAGGCTGGGCTTTATGTTTTATGGGGTTGAAAGAATTCGCTTTGTCCTAACCGCACGGGCGGAGACTTCTTGTATGCGCAACATTAAAACGTCAACCAGAGTGAAGAGTTTCAAAAGCTTGCCTGTCAGGAAAAAAAAGCGAAAATTTTCCCCATTTTTCGACAACCCTAGGCCTTGGCAGAGGAATAGAATCAATGACGTTCACTGGTTTGCGATCAGCGTCTGAAAGACTGTGACGCGTGCAAAAAATGAAAGCTGTCAACTTAACAGGAGCGTTTTACGGATACAGCAATTCTTCTCAAGCGAATGAATCGCTTGCCATCGTCGAAACATCGCAGATGACTCTTGAAGAGATCTTAAAGCTCACCTTAGAGGTCTTGGTCGCTTGCTTTGGAGTTCTTGGCAACGTTTTGGTAATCGCCGTCATATCCAGACCAGGGAAAAAGAAACTGCCAGGAGATTTTTACTTACAAAACCTAGCCGCTGCAGACCTTGGAACACTGCTTTTAACATTTCCCCTCGCTTCAATCAGACAAAAAATGCCCCTGAACTGGCCTTTGGGGGAGTTTATTTGTCGCTATTTATACCCTGTTCCTGAGATCTTCCACGGTGCATCTGTCTGGTGTATTGTAGTCATTGCTTTCGAACGGTATCGCAATGTGGTCATGCCCTGGTGTCCTGATCTTAACAAAAGCAGGAAGTTACAAAGAGCGAGGTTTCTTGTGGCCGCCGAATGGTTAGCTTCATTTCTAATCTTCTGCCTTCCACTGTATTTTATCGTTGAATATCGCGAGCTTCCAAATGGAGGTGAATGGTGCGGTCCAGTTTGGCCTTCTTGGGATCGTAACATGGTCATAGCGCGTGTTTATATTGCCGTACTGGTTTTGTTCTCTTATGTACTGCCCCTTTGCATCATAGCCATAGCGTACTTCGTCATATCTCGCGCATTAAAACGGAGCTGCTCTTTCATCAAGGCTATGAACAGGGAACAAAGCAAACCAAACAAAACGTCTATTACATCCGTTCGCCTGAAGCAAAACAAACGTGCCCAGAGAATTGTAACGCCTCTTGTTATTGTATTTGCGTTTACAATGCTCCCTTTGAACTTTCTACGTTTGGCCATTGCATTTTGGCCCTCAATCACCGGAAAAGGATTTTACGCTAATACACTTTATCTAGTATCGGTTTTTGTAGCACTCCACACTTCAGCGAATCCTATAATTTATACTTTAGTTAGCAGGGACTTTCGGAGGGGTTTGTGTAATTTATGCCGGGAACATTCGGGGCATGCTCATTCTCTTAACCTGTCTGCGATAATGCTCCGCCTGCGATCTCGATTCGGATTCAAAGACAATTAAGGGTTGTTTTTACACATACTACGCAATTATAAGCACAAGTAAGCGCAGTAGCGTATGCTTAAACCGACCTTAATGTTAAGACTTTCGTTACTCCAAAAAGGGAAGTCATGTGTTACTCAACTTTTGGAAGTATTTCATGAGATTGGCTGTGCCCTTGATCGTGGAGTTGAGTCTGACATCATATATTTGGACTTCGCTAAGGCGTTTGACTCTGAATGTCCTGCAAAGCTGGTGTCAAAACTGAAAGCCTTTGGTGTTGGGAATCCGTTACTCAAGTGGTTTCAGTCTTACCTCACAGGAAGGAAACAGAGAGTAGTAGTCAATGGAACTTACTCGGCTTGGACAGATGTAGGGTCTGGTGTTCCTCAAGGGTCTTTACTTGGCCCAATAGTGTTTTTATTATTTGTTAATGATATGCCACGGGTAGTTGAAAATGCATCGCTTGCTATGTTTGCAGATGATACCACTAAATACTAAATGCGTTAATCTGCGTATTTCTAGGAAACGCATTAGTCCGCCACGCACCTATTCGCCAAATGGCATTAGTTTGAAGGTAGTTAGAGCCGAAAAAGATTTAGGTATTTTAATTTCTAGCGACACGACTTGGAAGGACCACATCGTTATGGTGGTAGCTAAAGCAAATAAGATGATAGGTTTTCTGAAGAGAAACTGCGCAGGCTTAGTTAATAGGGAGGCACTTTTGCGGCTTTATCATTCTGTAGTGCGCTCACATGTATGTTTCTGCTCGTAGGTCTGGGCTTCCCAGTCAGCCGTGAATAATCTTTTTCTCGTTGAGGGTATTCGAAGAAGGGCCTCACATTTCATCGTTGGCAAAGGCAGCGATCTGTCATATAGAGATCGCCTTATCAAGCTAAGGCTACTGCCGCTTAATCATTGGTTGGAATACTTGGATCTGGTTTTCTTTTATAAATGCCTTAATAATCTGGTTGATTTTACTCTTGAATTTGATCACTATTGTTCAGGGACGCACGCGTCGTGCAAATACTGCTCATTGCCTTAAGACAAATCATGCTAATACTTCCCTTTTCCGAGATTAGTATAGGTAATAGCATGACCTGTAGTGGTATTTGGCAATAATACCGCGAGTGATATTTCAAAATTGTCCAAAATACCACGAGCCGCGAAGCGGCGAGTGGTATTTGGAGAATTTTGAAATATCACGAGGCGGTATTATTGCCAAATACCACGTACAAGTCATGCTATTATTTGTTTATAATGGAAGCCGAGAAATTTTTGCTGTAATACCACTGCTGTTATACCATTTTTGCTGTAATACCACTATTACGCGGAAATGGCGATACTATCAACCAATCAAATCTCCGAAATTTCTCGGCTTATATTATAACTATTTTAATAGAATTTCGATAATGTGGAATGGTATTCCCAAAGATATCAAAGTAGCTAATACACTTCGTTCTTTCAAACGCCAACTTAAATCTTTTTACTTTAAGCGATTATATAATGTTTTCGATGGCGACAATGCACGTTCTTTTAAGATTATTTGTCCCAAGTGTCGCCCTGTAAATATTCTAAAAGCTTGCTCTTGTTAGTATTAATGTAGTGCGTTATTTATTACCTTTTTTCTTTCTACTTATTAGATTGATATTTATAGTACATCATTAATATTTAATTGTAGTTTTGGTTAAGGGGTTGGTTTTCTACATTTTTTGGGGTTGGATTAGGTGGGTAAACCTAGCAGGGGACTACGTGTCCTATTGTTCTCTCGCCTGTACACTGTACGAATCTATAAATAAATAAATAAATAAATAAATAAATAAATTGCGCTCGACGAAAGAGAGGGTACTCGGAAAACAGGAGTCGAACCTATGACCTTCCGATTGGTGGTTCGGATGTTCTACCACTGAGCTATAGAAGAGTCGTGGGAGCTTGGCCATTCAACTAAGTTCAGTTAACAAACGTCTTGCATATTGCTAGAAATAAAATGCTGAAAGGTGTAAACGTCGCAATTATAGTAGTCAAGGAGATGGTGAATTTTAGCCCGGTAAATGAATCAAGAGATGGATTAATCGATGATGATTCGGGCATACTCGTAAAAAATCCCGAGTCCTCTTAACAGCAGTGGAAACTATGACCCTGCGATTAGTGCATCGGGTGCTGTACCATCTGAGCTACACCCTTGCAAAGACGGAAAGTGGTGTGGAAATAAATCCAACCAGGTAGCCACAACTATGGCAGAATCCAATATAACTTCGTAGGGCAACTTCAACTTTAAATGATAAGGGAAGCCAATGAAGGCGACGGAAAAGCCAAGCAACTAACTTCAGCTTACGCGAAAATGCACTACGTGTAACAACGCTCGTGCGACTAATTTCAATTCGAACAAACTACGCCCGCCTTAAATAGCAAATGTAAAAATGTCAAATTCTCAAATGTTCAATGAACGTTCACGTCTCTTCGACATACGGAGACTGGTGGGCACTTGGCCAACCACACTGCATACTGCATGGACTCCATTGTCAAATGATGGGATATCCTCAGCGATAGAGAATGCGCTGGTGAATTTCAAGTCCGGTGAATAAACACTGAAGTGAGGAGGATGGATTTATGTACAAAGGGCCGAATACGGGCATACTCGAAGAAAAAGTGGATAATCTTGCCGCCAGTATCGGCGGATACCAGATTTACCAACAAATTACTGGCGGACCTGCCTAAAACGCTTCAGATTTGAGAAAACAATCGCCAAACTGAAAACACACGACTGACAAGACAGTCTTCACTTCATTTTATTGACGACCCTGTGTTTCTTAAACAATGACCACCATTGATTAGGTTAGTTTTGTTCTTAAGGAAAGTTGTCTAATGCAAGGTAGTATTTATCCAGTTGTTATAAATATTACTAGTAATGGTTATAACAATACAAAACAAAAATTAATAAATTATACAACTAACTTACGACATATCCCTAAACTCACTCACAACAGTTGCTGTTGCTTTTAGAAGACGCGACTTCCATGAAGACACAGTTAAGACAGACAGTAATTGTGCAGAGGAAGAGAAATGGTAGCATTCTACGTTAACATGTATCGAATTAAATAATTCCTATCTAGTTCTACTTGGTTGTTACATAAAATGGTAGTGCACTTCACGTGACAAAGAGCAGACGCTGGAAATCGTTTCGAGGGGTCAATTTTAGAATACTTCCACGGCAGCCAATTTACCATATTAATTTTTTTTGCCTTATCGTTGATACCAGAGTTTGACGTTACAAAATTAACTGGAATTCCCTTGCTGACAAATCCAGCATCCAGCACATTTCTCACCATAAAGATTAGTGTAAACACAACTTAGCCAAAAACAGAGGAGCCAACTGACCACGCCCTTTAACGTCATTCAAGGTACCATTGTGGTACATCGTCAGAACATTGCCTTGTTCCCGTTATGTGATGACAGTCGGAGCATCGCGTCCAGTAAGCTGTTGTAATTGTGAGATGGTCAGCCCTATGTCAAGTAAAGGTTTCAAAACCTCCTGCGAAGATAATAATTATTATTAACATGAGGTAAAGGAGATGACCCGTACGACATGTGAGGGAGAGGTAAGAGAAGATGGAACTTAGGCTTTTGAAGGTGCCGAGCGGCATTCAGAACGGCTCAGCACTCTCTTTCCATAGGATGCATGACTGAAGGTTGTGACAGGGATCGATAACGTAATCGTTATCGCTATCGTTATCGTTATCGCTATCGTTATGGTTATCGCTATCGTTATCGTTATCGTTATCGCTATCGTTATCGTTATCGCTATCGTTATCGTTATCGCTACCGCCTTCTTTATCGTTATCGCTATCGCCATCGCTATCGCCATCGCTATCCTTATCGGTATTGTTATTGTTATTATTATAGCTTTGCTTCTGATTGGCTGAGAATTAGCGCCAGCTTTTTGCCCGTCATTGAGCTTAGTCTGCAATGCAAACTACAATCTGAAAATTTGCTTCAAGACGTCGTCCCGCACACTCCAATTACTTTGGTTGGCTTTCCTTTCTAGTAGCAAAGTTCTAGCCATGTACTTTTTGTAAAGAATACCTGAGCATCCAACATATGTTTCGCCTCATCTGGTTCGTAACTCTCCACGTAGACTCGGATTGTTGCCCCAGCGCTTCCCGTGCCACTCAGCCGGAAAATGAGCCGGGATCCATCAGTGAAGATTACACGCACACCCTAGCACAGCATAACCAAATTTTTAATGCCTACCTGACTGCATGCAAAACTACTGCAGCAAAAATGAAAGCGCAACTACTTAATAATACTTTATTCAAAGAACGGATGTGTAAAGTACAAGCCGTGCTTGAAAGGGAGGGCCCGAGGTTATCCCTATAAAAGGGCCACCTAACTAACTATTTTTACTAATAAAATCTATGAACAGTCGTACAGATGGAAATCTGTGTAAATATGCGTATTACTAAAAGTGAGAACGAAGGGGGCAATACCAGTGAAATAATCAACTAATATTCATCCACTTTTTCAAATTGTGTTTGAATTTGTTGATATTTATGTCACTTCCAAAAAGGTGGTAAGGTAAATTGTTTCATTCCTATATAATCCTTACGAAAAAAGACTATTTGAAGGCATTCACTTTCGCGGATTTCATGCGTATTTTGAATGGATTCTTAGATCTAGTATTGTTATTGCTGTGCTCGAAATAATCGTGAAATTTCAGCCCGTTTAACGATCACGATGGGACTACCTCCCTCTCTCAACAAACATCTTTTAGATACGACGCATCATCCCTTGCTTCAGTTTTCGCTGTGACGAAGTGCTAACGTACAACAAGTTCGCGTTCGATTCACTTCAATTGCGGTGGGCAGTTTACGTGCTCAACACAGTAGCAACCAAATTTCTATGGTAACAAATCCGGGTAAGCGCTAAATTAACGAAGGTAATCCTATTTGTAGCGGCCTTTAGGAGGAGATAAAGACCCTTTGGGTGCGTTCGAATGGGACAGTTTAAAAATACAGAATCCACTTTGAGAAGTTTTGGAGGAACTGCAATGCAAAACAAGACTTCAGAAAATCGTACCGCAGCAGTTTCTTACAGGTAACTCCACCGATGCGTTTGCACGGAAAAATCTAGAGGATATTCGGTTTATTCGCATTCCAGCAGAAGGGCCATCGATTACAACCTTAGATTCGGGAATCAATCAGGTCGAGTACTCTTCCTTGTCGCATGTCAAGAGGGCCCTCGTTCTTCAAACCAACCACCCTGACAAGGCCGGCCTGTGGCCTGCACCGCGAACATCACAACGGAGTGCATGGCAAGTCTGTGACACTGTATACCTGTTTCTTCGACACACTCCCATCAATAGGATCAGTGTAAGAGAAGTCATCCATTGACTTGACTTCATAGGATTTCTGATTGTCACCGCTACCGCCACTGAATGTTTTATTTACTAAGCACCCGTCCTCAGCTGCCTTGCGTAATAGGTCCATCATTTTATTGGCTCCTTCAGATTCAACGTTTTCGTAATCGCATCTGCACAAAATAAAATGAGGAACGAAACAGCGTGTTGGTACCTTCACACGAACACATCATACTTTCTTGAGCTTATATTGATAAGACTTTCGCATTCGTTTCAACTCATGCAATGGTAATTCAATTCAATTCAATTCAATTCAATAACTTTATTTAACCACGGTAAAAACATCAGGCAAAAATGAAATTACAGTCTACTCAAGAATATTAAAAAATCTAACCTTAAAATTGTATAAAAGGATGCCGTGCGATTTATGGACGTACATTAGAACTATATGTCATTTATAAAATAATTAGGATAGTATGCGCTCTCTCATTGGTCAATAGGTCTGTTTAGATGAGAGTATGTAAACATGGTTTTGACATCACACGAATTTTGATTGGTTACGCGTTGTGAGATGCGCTTTTTAATTGGTTGGTAGGAAGAAGTGAGCGTGTATCAAGAAAATCTATTTCAATCAAGAAGTAAATAAACAGCATTTTCCTTGGTAGAGGAATTCGATGTTTACAGAGCCTCATCTAAACACTCGGGGAGTTGGAGATTTCTCGACAGTTAAAAGTCCTCTATTGCTTAAATTTACTACGATTAGAGCAGTTTTCAATTGACTGTCGAAAGCAATTACTCAATCAATTGCTTGGTATTTGGTTTGGATTTGCTCCATGAGTGGATTAAAAAAACACTCAGTGCAATTTCAAACAAATCAGATGCATAACTAAAAAACTAATTGTGACTTAAGGCGCTGGTACACTAGGCAATTTTTCGTGCAACTTGTCTCGAAATTTTGTTGCAATTGTATTTTGGTGAGGTTTTTTCTTCGGTTTTTGTTCCTTTTGTTTTCCATCATCTGTATCTTCTACACGAAGTAAGGGCCAGTATAGCCCGTGTAAGTTGATTCAAGTTGAAGTGATAAACTAGAAGGTAGATATAATTATTTAATTCGAAGAATACACTCTATTTATGCTAGTCTGCAAAGTGAAGTATCTCCACTCTACCTTACGAAAAATCCTCTGCCATATTTCTTCCAGAAGTCTTTCAATATATCCTGTACCGACATCTTTCTGCTCGCTACAATAGACATCCAGGCTGACAACCAAAAAAAAACATGCTTGTTTGTGGACGGCGAAGTAATTGCATTTACGAGTCAGTTAAGCCGGTTTTATTCGTCCTATTGACGAAGATGGAGAAGGTATTACCAAGATTAGGCCAAGCGTGGCGCCTTCGATCTGGACGCCACCAAGCATAATAAAAACTATTTGGGTTAGTTGCGCCATGAGTAACAAAGAGTTAAGAAAATCTCGCAAAGTCACAACAACACTAACAGACTCGCGAAAGTGCCGACCGAAATTTATTCTCGATATCCGATGGATAAATAAAACCAATAGTAGTAAGTCAGCGCAAAATTTTCAAGACGAAGTATGGCGTACACCCGAAATAAAATACTGAAACGCCAGTAAATTTTCTAAATTGTAATTCCCATTTTGTCAGCTAAAACAATACCTAAACATTGTACAATTGCGAAAGAAGATGGGAGTGGTAATATTTATGTTCCTTGCTGATTAAGTTTTGTTCAAACTGCGGTCTGAATCTGCAGCTGCCATTTTGGAGTCTAGGGTTTAGCATCAAATACTTACCAAGTAAAGCCCAGACTCCGTCCTTCTCCCGGATGTGATCCGAACCTGTGCCAAAGCTCTCTTCGCCACAGAGCGAAATGCGCTGAGCATCCATCAAGTTTCCAAAAAATTTCCAACCTAATAAAATGGTTAATAATCTGAGACGTCCGTCCGAAAAACTGATGCTTCTTTTACAAAGAGAATCAGGGAAACCTAAAAATTTAAAACCAAGACACTCGCCGTTTACTTGGAGTAGTGCAGGGAACGTAGTGTTATAAGAGTTAAGCTAAGCTTAACAACAAAGGCACGTCCCCCGCGCAAAATCCAGAAATACTGGAGATAAAAAAATCTCCACGTACCGTGCGACAATCAACAAACGTCCTATTCATCGCGCGTTTTCATTTTCTCTAAGTATTTCATAGCAATGGCATTCGAATAAAACTTTCCGTTTGGAATTAGGCAGAAGCTGCCCACATACAGGTGCACAGAAACAGAAGGCAGCAGACCCCAGGTGACCATCAATTAACAAGCCACTTGATGCTAAGTTGTAACGCTGTTGCACTCCCAAATGCAACCGACACAATACCACAGCCTCTTCAGAAGAGCAACCCTTGATTTCGTGATTTAACTGCCGTTGGTGAGTGCTATCTCGTAAAACCTCCAGAAATCTTAAAACGGTTTATAACACACACCTGTTGGAGTTTCAAAGCACTCGATCCCCATTTTCTGTCCGACTCTATCAATAGCTGCGCTAGTCGGCATGCTACGGGCTACGCCTTTCAATCCAGTTTTCGCGAAGTATGGAATGCATTTGGCGTTGTCGGCTATGACAGCTACCGAGTCTGATGGGGTCACGAAAAATCCGTTTTGTCCCAGAATCATGTTACGGTCCTGTTGCAAAAAGAAAGGCAGAAATCACAGTTTGCGTCCAAATCTAGACACTATTTTCAGCGCAAGCCCATCAAACGTTTTCTATCCATACGAATGTTTAGCAAATCGTTTCACTTGTCAGCTGGTCTACACATAAACGAAGCTACCGTTCTAAAACGCTATCGCTTGTCTTGATTAACCATACACAAGAAACTACTTTAAGCCTCCGTTTTCACCGTCCACTCAAAAAAGAATAAGCCGCGGTTTTCTAATTACTCTACTTTGGATCGGAGAGAGGCGTGTTTTCTGCAAAATTGTTCGTTTTTGGTGATGGAAACAGCCGTTTACGTTTTGAGGCCAAAATCGCAGAATGCATTTCGTGCGGAAACGTCGTCATGTGTTCGAGGTCTTGAATAAAGCTCTTATAGGTTTTAAGAAGTTAAGTGAAGTTAACAATGGTTCTTGATACACTTTTGTCGGTTACTGAATATTTCCAGCTTAAAATGTCCGCGCGATTATGTGCTCAATTTCATACCCTGATTTTACCCAATGAAAAGGGTGTTCTTACCCCATCGCCGTCAAAAGCAGCTCCCAGTTGATGGGCACCCTTTTTGAGTAACTCCACAAGATCAGCGGCGTAGGTTTGATTAGGGTCTGGATGATGCCCTAAACAAAAACAACAACAACAAAAAAAGTGAAATTGACACACGTTTTCCTGCTTGGTTCATTGACTTGAATGCTGAAAGCGAACAAAGGAAGAAACCACGATCACATGTCTTTTTATCCGGTGACACATCAAACAAAGTGAATCGTGAACTGTTATCTTAGGTTTTCCCGCGTTTGTTTGTTTGTTTGCATGTTTGCTTGTTTTCTTGTTTGTTTGTTTGCAATTGACGATGGTCACGTGAGCACGCTTTGTGTTCTGATTGGAAGCAAAAACAACCAATTATGATTCGCTATCACGCTTCGCGTTTTCCCGCGCTAAGCGTCGGCTCCAATGCAGTGGGTTCTGAATGCTTCATGTACTGATGTGTTGGCTTGTTGTTTAAAATTACCTCCGAAGTCTTCCTTTGGATCAGATTTTAACGTAGCTGTCTCTGGCGCCCCCAACTCGTGGCACAGGATTCTTTTTAAATACGGGCCAGTTACTGCAAATAGCGAAAATTGAAGAAAATCTTTCAGGTGAGCTCGAGTCGCTTCTAATTAGACCTTCATTTCTTTCATTATTGTGCTCGTATTTTCCAACGAGCTACATTTTCTTCATGTCAGAAAAAAACTAGAAGAATTGACTTGAAATGACCAGAAAGTCTTAGCCTTTCATAGTAGTATTGTAATTAAAAACCAGAAGGCTGATATTACAGCTATACTAAGAAAGATCTGTAACTTTAATTTGCGAACGATAATTAACTCATGTGCAAAACTGTAACAGAATGTCGCAGCTTAATATTGTGTCTTGTTGTAAGTGTTTGTCAAAAAATTAAGTAATATTAGGTTCTCTGACAGACAAACCAGAATTTGGTGTCAGGGAGTTTAAGCACCCACAATGTCAGTGAAAATTTCGCGTCAAAATAGAAAAAAATAATAATTATTTGCGCTGTTGTAATTACTTGGCGATGATTATATGTACCATCCCGTTCGCAACGTGGGCGAAGCAAATATCATATGACCGGATTGGTAGGAAGGGCGTTGAAGTAAAGGTAGAGCGAGAAACATTCACTGTTGTGGGCTCACGTTGAAGTGAGATGAGTTGTTATTGCACAGACATTGGAAAGCTGATACTAATTTTGAGGATTAGCTTTTTAAATGCATAACTTTAGCAATAATTAATGATTGATTGATTGACTGATTGATTGATTGACTCATTGACTGACTGATTGATTGCTTGGTTGATAGATGGCTGGATAGATTGATTGATGAAATGATTAATTTTGTAGATTGATTGATCGATAGCTAAAAATGGGCAAGGAAAGTACAGTATATACTTTTTTAGGGAAAATGCAAAATGAAAAAAAAAAACAAAAAACTACTGGTTCATTTGCAATACTACAATTAAAATGATAAAAATTAATAACAAATACACCCAAACACACCTCCGTACATAGCATTTGCAACAAAGTTGAAAGGTGGCTGACCATTTGCTCCAGAAATCAACTTCTTCAGTAGATCAAAATCAAAAATCTCTTTCATGAGCTGACTGTAATCCTCCACTGAGTCTCTTATAGACACAGTAAATGTATGTCCCTCCACTTCCCAGCTTGTGCTGCCAATAGAGCCTAGGTCAACACTGACATCATCACAGATTTTGTAGGATGTAATTGTTTGCGTTCGTGAGTAAATTTCATTGGTGATGCCTTCCGGTGCTGGTCCTATATAATGGGAAAAACCATGTATTTTACCATGTAGGAAGATTCTTTCTTTTGGAGTTGACTACCCGAGATGTGACCAGAAAAGCTTAAAATTGTCTGGAGTACAAGTTGTCAGCAAATGAGAATGAAATAGTGATGAAAAAGAAGAAAATAACACAGTACATGTTCAAACATCACAATGAATCGTTGTTTTTAATGATTCAAGAAAGTGAAAGTAGATTAACATTACACAAATTTTGGACACAAAGAATACATTCTTCTCAATTTGATTCAAGCTGCATTCAATATTCAGGAGCATGTGTTGACTTCTCCCTTGGAGTCAGCAGGACATTCAATTATCAAGGGGTCTCAGTTGTCAAGGGTAAATTTACAGTTACCAATAATGGAAGGAACAAATCCTGAGGGAATCAATTACAGTTTCAGTTAGTGGCAGATTTGAGTCAGCAACTGAAGGATTCATTTCATGTAGAGAATGAACTGTACGCAAAGATTGTATTACAGCAAAATACTTTTATGTTGTAGTAAACAAGATATTGTAGCACACGTGTGAAAATTCCAATACCTCCATTTTCAATGTTGTATTTTATACCAAAGTCACCATTAGGTCCTCCTGGGTTGTGACTCGCTGTTAGAAGGATACCACCTGTCAATAAAAGGCCCGTGATATGCATGTATAACTGATGTTGTTGCCAAGGCGGGAGGACTCCAATATAAACTCTGTGCATGTAAATGTGCCACTGTGAAAGGCAGCATTTTCAACAGTTGCAGAATCATTTAATTGGCACAAAATCGGTGCATAAAATTAAATAGCGATTGGAACTTCAAGTGCCTACATGTAAAAGATCTAAAAAAAAGGATTTAACAATTTCCAAACATTTGTGATTCACTGAAATTGCAAAAATTGTTCTTTGCATCATGTGAAGATTCTGTTGAGAATGTAAAATAATAAAAACAATGATAATAGTAATGCTATTAATGATAATAATAATAATGATAATAATAACTACTGCAATGATGATAACATCATGGACACTTAAAAATTAAGGATCCATTTCAACCTGTAAGGTTGTAAGATATATTGCTTCAATAAGAAAATGATTGTACACAACTGTGAAAGTCAGAGGCAGAGAGTGTCCAGTCCACAACAGGGTTGCAAGATTCACTCAAACGAGATCTGGGATAGACGAGGATTTCAGAACCTCCCTGCAAAATTAGTAGAGAACCCATACACCCTGGACTAAAACAAGGGGAAACAAAAGGATTAAAGTGCAAGTGAAACATGATCTTAGTCAACAAAGCAAATCTTTGAAAGGATCAACTTTTGGAGGGGTACATTTAAACCAAAGTGTAACCTTCAAGACTCAACCTAGTGTTTCACTGACCTTGTGCTGCATATAAACTCTCATTTACATGTACTGTACATGTAATGCATGCTAACCTCTGGCTTTAATTTTCCTGATAACACATGACACAGCTGGAGTGGAGAAGATTCCATTCTGACCAATTACTAATTCACCAACCTAAATAGATAAATGAGATCATTCACATAATTTACTTGAGGTCCTGCTAGTACTGCTTACAACTACTGTATATGGCAATCAGGAAGTTTCAAGCACAGCCAGTTCCTTTCCCAAGATCAATGTGGGTGTTTTTTGTCAATGCAACCTATTTGCCACTGTTTGCAATGGGCTTTTATCACACAGTGGCCATGTTGGTTGGGAAAAATGGAACTCGTACCCCAAGCCTTGAGTTGATAAGTTTGAGAATGAGTTCCAGGGGGTCAAAACAAAGGTTTTCAGTCCCTCAGAACTCAAAACGGCTGCCGTGTGATAAAAGCCCATGTAACAGATGAATCTATAATAAAGTGATCTTGGTACTTTTGCTTGCAGCTTAATAAGCGGGGCCAAGTTGTTCGAAGCACGGTTAGCATTAACTCATATTAAATACCACGACAACCTACAGGTTTTAATCAGCCTTATCCCAGGGTTAGCGCCAACCCTGCTTCAAAAAACCCAGCCTAGGTTCTTAAGGAATGCATGCAAAAATATCAGGCTTGTACCCTGCAAAGCCTAAACCTTTTTTTTTTTAAATACAACTTTATCGAACATACACACGTGCAGTTAACATTCACCAAAGGCAATCTGCAACAAAACGAGCACTACAACTTGAAGCTGACAAAACAAAACAAAAACCTGATACAATAAAAGCTGGTAACTAAAATTAAATGGGAGCGCAATCAGTTAAGTAAACAGAATTTCATACCGTATTTAAAAGAGACAAAAAAACAGACCATTTTGTTCTGAACTCTTTTTCGCGACTAGTCGTACAAGAAATATATTTTTCTAGACTAATTTTATCACGAGCTAGGGAAACAAATTCATTAAAGATGTAAAATTTACCATTAAGAGCTTTTATGTAAAGAAATACTTTCCTATAATGACTAAATGATTGAGGGCTAAACAGAAATTAGAATCGTTATTAATAATGCCAAACATAATTTCTTTTATTGAAAGCGATAATTTTGAGTTCACCATGAGCGAGGCCCAATCCAGAAACTCCTTCCAGAACAAAGTGGCTTGCGCGCACTCAGTGAAAAGATGAATGATGGTGTGATCGGCTGGACAAAAAGGGCAGCATGGAGAGTCTTCTTTCTTCATTTTAAATAATAAACTCTTAGTGCACAGGATATGAACCTTTACTAATACTAACCTTAGACCTAAACGTTCTCTAAGTGTACTATTTAGGCCCAAGGTAAAGCATTAGCATAGGGTCAGGGTTGTGCCAGTATTGGTAAAACATTGGCCTCAACTGCGACCCAACCTGTGTTTTAGACCCGCCAAGTTTGAATGCATGACCTTTACAATGATGTTGGTTGTGCTCTTCCATTTCAGATAAAAAGCCATCTCCAAAGACAATCATTTTTATTGGGCTTCATATTTCTACATGTTCACTATACAGTGTGATGATGGAGGCAATTGCAGGTAAGGAAGTCATCATGCACTGTACAGTAGCTTTTACTTCAACCTCAAGGGGCACCCCCTTTAAGTGCAATCATTTGACTGGAAGGCCTGAACAATATCGATCTTTTGAAAAAAGAAAATATTATTATACACAATTTATGGTAAATGTACATGCATTGACAGGTACTCGCTTGTTCACACTACAGTCACATTCTCCCTAGCCTGATGTGTGTAATTTGTGAGTTGACTTTAACATTCAACTTGCACATTGATTTTTTTCTTCAATGCGATTTCTACTTTTATCATAGAACTGGTAAAGGTGGTAATCGCAGTGATTCATTTGACCATAATTATTATGTATTGTTTTAAAAAGAAATATTACCATCTGATGAAAAAAGAAGGTTGAGTAAGATCATTCTTTTTGCACGTTCAATGTGACATTGTGCACGTGCGAAACTCTTGTTTTCACTATACTACATAAACAATTAAAATATGTAATTAAACTACACCTGCGGGGGCATCTAAGTACAAATTCTCCAGTTTCTTCAAGAAGAAACATTGTCAAAGCAATAATATTATCGAGATAAAAATGTGTCAATCAATGAACTTTTTTTTTCGCTTTGAACGGCATATAAACAGCTTATAATGAAACTTATCCCGTTATTGCTTCATATGGATAGTCAGCTAGCTGACTCCTTGTACGTGGCAGTGAGTATTCAGATTAAAGTACATGTATCCATGATCACTGAGTTATTTAAACCTCGTTTTCTTGGTCATGTTACGCGTACGCCTTATAGTGATTGTTTTTCAAAAGGTGTACCGATACATGGAGTAAACCAAAAATGGTGTGAAATTTAGCTCTTAATGACAGATTTGAAAACATACCCCATTAGCCGCAGCCATCTTCGCGATTAGCTGAATGGCTTCTCGCATGAAGAATCTTCCATCGCCTCCGACAACAAGAGTACAATCCTTCCTTTTTTCTTCAGGAATCGAGTCTAAAATAGACTGCACGAAATTCTCCGTGTAGTTTGGTTGTTGAAATACTGTGACAGCCTTTCTAAGACCCGAGGTGCCAGGTTTTTGGCCCTCGAAAGGAGAGGTGCATCTTGTCGTGACTTCCATCATGCTGGCGATACGGCACACAGCGATTACGCAGCGGTTTCAATCAGATGTCACGCATTTTAAACAACACGCAATGAAACAGTTGTCACGCAAATGCAAATCAGGCATGAGATTAACACTCGGGATCATCACGCAGCAACGGCTCTTGGGATTACCAGGTAGCTGCGAAAACAAAGGAACCAAACAACACACTCGACCTGCGTCCGAACCCAATCTCCCACAGTCAACAACCATATGACTTTCATACGGTGTCATATTCGCACTGTGGTCATCAAAGCCTTGGGTAATTGCACGCAAGGGGTTTGCTCATGCGCATTTGCCAAAAATAACACGTGAAGAGCGTAGTTTAGTTTCACCTTTATAATGGATATTTGTCGGGAAAAAAAATAAAAATAAAAAGTGCAATTCCACGATTTTGATTAACGGAGCAGCCGTGGAATATCTGGCATAGTAGTAATCCTCCAGTCAATTCAAACCCCGGCCCCCGACCCTCGGGACTTTAACATTTACCAAGTGTTAAAAAACGGCTTATTACCTTGCCCCCGGGGCCAAGACTTCTGTGAAAAGACCCGCATAGCGCGGACATCCGAACCAAGTGAAGGAACTCAACTCAAATCGAGATCGTTGGTCTACTCGTTGTAAATGTCAAACTTTAACTGTTTTTCGTTGTTTTGTTAAAAACTGCAGCCTCTTTAATAAGCTGCAATCTCCATTTGCGCCGAAAGCTGGCCTTCAATATGCCGATTTTGCGATGCAGAAATCCACTTTCATTTTGATAAGCCAGAGTTCATGTACATGTAAAATCGGCATTGTGTCGGATATAGCGAATGGGTCATCGCCAAAACTACTTCAGAATTATATGGATCTTGGTTTTATATGAATGCAAATGGGCGTGAGTTTTTAACGTCAAACACAACAGGTTCAGCACATAAAAAGACCTGTCTTCCGCCGAAAAACGGCACCAAAAGGTCGCTAACTACCCACCTTTTATAGGATACTCTATAGATACCTGAGACGATATCTCAAACGCTTCGTACAATAAGGTAGATTTAAAATAAGCTATTTATTTAAAATAAATTTCAAATTGGTAGTGATGAAAACGCTTCTAAATGCTTTTATTCCAAATATCCTCAACAATAATTCACTCCGTATAAACTTTGATCAACTTAAACTTAATTATAAAAAGATGTAATTATCTTGTCCTTCAAAGGTATTCTCATCATGATTCAATCACTTAAAACTTAAACAAAAATAGATAGACAACTTCCCCTGAAACTATATACAGTTGAACCTCTCTAATGCGAACACTAAAGGGACAGACCAAAGAGTCAGTCCGCATTAGAGAGGTGTCCGTATTATAGAGGTCACCAAGATTGCAACATTTTTAAGACTCCACTGACAGTTTTAAGTGTTCAGTAACGAAAAATAGGCCCAGTGTATCTAAACTGACTAACTGATACGGTATTCAGACACAATGATTTGTACATCTCAGTTACAGTACATACTTTATACGAATCGGTTATTTGAAA
>BLFK01000665.1:336083-378846 GCA_014634185.1 Astreopora myriophthalma | reverse complement strand
TATAGTTGTCATGTCTTCCATATGGTAAGGATATTTTTTGGTACTAATTTGTAGTACACGGAGTTGGCACATGCGCATTTGCTAAGCATGACAAAACAGCAAAAGAAACCACGCATTTTCCGGTAAAACTTTTAAAACGCTGTCGCTTTTTCATACATATTTTGTTTTGTTTTATTGTTTGAATTCCGCGCGAAGAAACGAGGACAATAATTTAGGGTATACAATGACATTAACGTGTCTGGTTGGACAGGGGAAGGAGAAAAGAGCTAACAAGTTATTCAAAAAGAGCAATAGCTCCTAATGAACTAGTGTTAAAAGTTAGAAAATGTTTGGTGCCTTCAGGGACTCTCCTGGACATTGATTTGTTAAAACTGTTTCTTTTTTAGCTGTTATATTCCCATAAGCATCTGTTCAAAAAGGTTGTTGTGAAAAGACAGCAACATGTAAAATCGCTATGGAAATGTAGAACGTCCACATTTCGTTTCGTTTTGTTTTCCTTTAGTTGAGTTTATTCCGGTGTTAAAAATGCAGTTTAGTCGATTGAGAATGAAGAATGTTTAGACCTAACAGAGAATTCAGCTGTCCGTAAAGTACATACTTTATACGAATCAGTTATTTGAAACGAAAGGAACTACGTATAACGCAATGCTTCGCCTAAAAAGGTACTAATAAAAGTACAATTTTCAAAACTCCAGTTGAAGATCAGTGAATAAAACGTTGATGCTTGCGTAATCACAAACTCGTGCACACTATATGTCAACTATATGTCAACACCGGATCACCAGAGTGTCCGTAATGAAGAGGTTAAGTTTATATGACTTCGCTCTCTGGGGCCGAGATTTAGTGTCCGTTGTCCTTATTAGAGAGGGTCCGTATTATAGAGGTTTTTTTTAAGAAAACGGGTGAGAATTTTTTCGGGACAACGGGGAGTGTCCGTTATAGAGAGGTGTCCGTATTAGAGAGGTGTCCGTAAGGAGAGGTTCGACTGTACGTTCTCCATAAAAAATATTCTCATTATGATTCTGTTACAACTTTAACAAAGTGGGTAGGCAACTTTCCCTCTAAATGTGAATACATTCCTTCAAAAATATTTCCATTACGATTCAATCTCTTAACACTCCTTCAAAAATATTTCCATTACGATTCAATCTGTTAAAACCTATTAAAACAAAGTGGGTAGGCAACTTTCCCTAACAAAATGTCTATCAATTGGTGTTGTTCTTAACGAAAGCTGACTTGGCACCAAAGCTACCTCCATGCAATAACCTATAGTTTGCAGAGAATAGGTGGTTATTATCTTGGTTACTATGATCTTTATCTACACACATGAAAACAGAGGTGAATTTCACTCATTTCAGTCTGAGATGACAGATTTACCGTATTAGATTGTTTCAACAGATTGAAGGCTTTGCTGTTTAGTCCTCCATGTTAAGTCCCCGCTGTCGCCCACGCCTTAGGTGATCGCGTGCTGTTAAATCACCGCCCCACGGTCCCGGTTTCAATGGCATTTTGTTAAATCCACCGCCCACCGGGGCCAACGCGCCGTTAAAAGTGCGTTAAATCCCGGCTATGGAAGCGTTAAATCCCAGCTATGTGTCGGGGGGCCGGGGTTTCAATTGACTGATGCATAATATCCCAGAAGTAATACTGTACTTTCAGATGGTAGGAATGAGGCAGTTCGTTGCAAAATTTTTGTGGAATTTCCTGCCTGCCATTTATCTATCCGCCACGGATAAATATAAGCCAACCGCTTCAATGTTGCGCACAAAGTACTTTACAGTGTAGTTTGACCAAAAAGTTTGCTACTTTAAGTGTGAGTACGTAGGTAGGTGTTTTATTTATCCACATTACACGGATGAGTACAAGACTCGTTTAAACGTGAACGTGCCAAATAACTATAAATCCATACATATAAAAACATTAAATAAATAAGATAAAATGAAATGAAAATAATTCAAAGACCAACAATACTAAGGGGAAAACTAACTATATAAAATCCGAACTATGTACAAGAGTTACACTGATTACATTTTACTCCAGTAGTCAAATTGACATTATTTAGCAGAGACTTGAAAACGTTAAGTAGATTGTTCCATAATCTTGAGATGATGTAACGATATGACCTATGCATAAATCTACTATTATAGATAGGCTGATGTAGCTTGTTAAAGCCTCTAAGGTCATATTCATTATTACGAAATAAGGACATCTCCTTAATATTAATTGGCCCCACATTGTACATGCATTTGTAGAAAAGGTCAACATGGGTAAGTAGGTCACTGTATGAAGTTGACTTAGACATATTCATAAGAGATCGAATAGCGTACTGATTTGTAAGTTCCAGCTTATTATAAAGACCAGGTGATAACCCAACTAAAACCGGAGCACAGTATTCTAGATGTGGCAAAATAAAAGCCTTGTAAATATTAACCATTACTTCTGACGGTATGAATTTACGAACTCTCCTGAGAGCAGCAACTTTAACATTAAACCTTATCGCATGTCGATTTGACATGGGCTTTAAAAGATAGGGAACTATCACTGAATAGTTAGACCTAGTAACTTCATATCGTGAACCACCTCTAAGGGCGGCCTAGTACGGTCAGCAAACAATTCATAGTATGGCGGATCATCACCCAAAGGCAAAACTTTAGTTTTGGATTCATTAATACTTAAATAATTACACGTAAACCATGATTGAAGCACATCAAACTTACTCTGAGATCTTAATTCTAACACTTCTTGATTAGAATGTGATAGGTACAGTATCGTATCATCAGCATAAAGCCTTAGCTTAGCATCATCAACAAAATAAGTGAGATCGTTAATGAATAGGTTGAATAGAAGAGGCCCCAAAATTGATCCTTGAGGAACGCCATGTTTGATTGTTTTCCAGTCTGAATAACTCGTTGCAATCTACCACAGAGATATGAGCGAATAAGATTAGCTGCAGATTCGGTAAAGCCATAAGCTTTCAAATTTAGATATGAGAAGGTTGTGAGAGATCGAATCGAAGGCTTTAGATAAGTCCACTGCAACGGCGGTACAATGATCCTTATTATCCAGAGCAGTTCTGAAATCTTCAGTCATTTTAAGGAGAGCAGAATTTGAAACGTGTACGCTTAGAAGCGAAAGGAAACATAAGCCTTTTCCAGCTTCGCAAGCTGAGCTGTGCGCTTGCAAGAGGACTACTTAGTGTACTTCTAGAAGTCAACTCAACACGCTGGATTTTGTATCAGTGATATGTGTATGATGCGAGCCTTCCCCTTACCAAACGATGCCACATACCTAAACCTTCTGGCTCCTTGGAATCGCTGAGAAGGGCATTTTGTGGTTTAAATTTAATTACTAGTTCTTCCAAGTGGTACGTATTGGCGCACGAGATCATTTACGCATACGCAGACTTCATTCCAAAAGTAAAGCAAACAAGGAACAGAAACAGCAGTGGTTCCTCTTGACGTGTTGCCTGAGCGTTGACCATGACGAGTCACGCGAAGACCGGTTATACCAGCGCCCAGTTCTTCGCTTCTTTCCGATACGCATCTATCTCAGGCTGTCTGACCCCTCCAAAGAAGTGAGGAAGAGAAGTGTCGGCCCTAAACCATACGTCATAGATCCCTTTCGTACCCATAGCTCAGTTCCGGTTAACTTAGTATAGGACTTCGAGCGATACAGTATATATTTTGGATCGTAGTAATTTATCTCTGCCATGTGGTACACTTAACAAATCGACAGCAGTTTTCTGTAGTCTATACTCTTATAGACCATAAAATGACTTCATAAAATGTTCAAAACTCAAGTGAAACCACGAGCCGCAGGCGAGTGGTTTCACTGCCAAGTTTTGAACATGGAAAATACGAGCGGAATTGGCTTTATTTTTCGTAGAGCGCAGGTTACAGAGCGAAAGCAAACGCCGTCGCGTAAACTAAAACTAAAACTCGTTAGAAATATCTTCCAAAACGTCCAAACTAAAATTTGGAAGTATTTCGGACTCCATTTCATGGGAAAAATGGAAACATTTTCTTCGTATGGTAAGAAATTGCAAACTTTTCCTTACATTGCTTTACATCTGACGTCATTTTTATTGTCTGTACTCTTATTAAGCAATAGAGGACTCTTTCGGTGTTTACATGGCCTCATGTAAACACGAGAAGGGGTTGGGAGAATTCGAGCGTGAGATACACGCTAAATATATCGATTTGTCGATCATTGGTGCACGCCGATTGCTGTCCGTGTGTAGTACCACAGAACACCAACAAAGAAGTGAGGACAGTAATAGACCTTTTTACCGATACGGCGGCCATCTTGAATTCTATTGTTCTGTGAAAGATATTATGGGATGCCCAGGGGGCAACATGTATGCATTTTCCCAGTGGGCATCCCATAATATCTTTCACAGAACAATAGAATTCAAGATGGCCGCCGTATCGGTAAAAACCGATGCTATCCTGGAGTCCGTAGATAAGAAACAGCCACCGTTGTTTTGCTAGATATGAGCAAAGCTTTCGACAGTATTGACCACGGTATTCTCAATGATAAGCTTCAGGATGTTGGACTATCACTCCCTGCCATTAAGTGGTTCCTTAGTTATCTCCAGCCACGTTATCAAGTCGTTAAAATTGGTAACGTTACCTCTGATGGACTACCTGTAACCTGTGGAGTGCCCCAGGGCAGCATTTTAGGCCCACTACTTTTTAGCATGTACGTCAATGATCTTCCAAGTATCCCAGAACATAGCTGCACTCAATCCTATGTCGATGATACTAAATTGTTACTTAACTTTAACTTGAAAGACCAATCTGATGCTATTCTTTAATTAAATGAAGACTTGTGTAGAATTAGCAATTGGACTTTCAGAAATAAGCTTCTTAGTAATCCTGATAAAACTAAACTTGTCATCTTTGGCAGTAGAGCCATAATTTCGAAAGTGGAGGCTTTTCGCCTAACTCTGCTGGGAAAAGGAATTAGCCCTGTTGCATCCGCAAAGCATCTCGGAGTTTTTCTTGACTGCAACTTAAAATATAATGATCACGTTGCTTCCACAGTGTCCAGTTGCATGCCGCACTTAGGTCAGATAAACCGAGTAAAGCATACCTTTGATCGAAATACACTTGTTACCATTATGAACGCTTTGGCCTTCAGCAAACTATACTGTAGTTCCAGACATTGGCAATGTCTGGAGCAATACCACCGGAGCTAACCTGAATAAGATTCAAGCTGTACAAAACTTTGCTAGCCGTACTATTAGTGGCGCAAAGAAGTATGCCCATAGAACTCCCATTCTTAAAGATCTACGATGGTTACCAGTTAGACAGCAGTTATACTTTCGACATGCAATAATGGCCTATAAATGCATGACCGGATGTGCGCCGGACTCCCTCTGCTCTAGATATATTCACAGAGCTATGTAGTATTTCCATGCGAACAACAAGAAATTCACAGATGCTGAAAATTCCACTGTGTAGGACCGTCACCGGACAAAGAGCTTTCCACTTCAGGACTGTTAAGCTTTGGAACTCTTTAGTACCCTCCCTTGAGCTGAAACCGACACTCAATGAATTTAAATACTTTTTAAAGAAAGAATTAGTCTCAAATTTTCTTACTTCTTAATTTAATGGTTACCATAAATTATTAGCCAAAGTATCTTAGACATTTGTATTGCATGTCTACTTATTGTTTCCTTTCTTTTAAAATATTTTCGCATCTTTTGTAATTCTAGTATCGTTATTCTGAAAAGCCCTATTGGGACGAATAGAGTATGTTTAAATAAATAAAATAAATAGATATTCTCAAAGCTATCGTGACGGTAATAGGCGATAACCAAAATTACGGGCTTTTTAAAATGATGTACAATTGACAATTCATAGGAAAGAGAAAATATTTGTCGCTAAAAGCGAATGAGAGTAAAGACTATCGATAAAAATTTATAATATTGTAGCCGCACTTATTGGGCAGTCGGCCATAAAGCGCAATCTTCTTTGTGTTTCCTCGGAAGAACATTGAAAACATAAATTATAAACATACCAAGGTATGTGCACGTGCACGTGTAAGGAGGATACAGAACAGCCTTCGTGCGTCCACAAAATATGGTGACTTGTAACAAAATACTAATTAAAAAACTGAAATCGCTTATCTTTCCTATTTGTCTTCGATATCGTCAAAGTTTCATTAGCAAGCATTTCATCGTAAATGATCGTGAGCAATCGCTTCTGTCTGATAATCTGTCGCCTTTTGACGGTTTTTGATGTCACATGACTGGACATCAGGACAGGACATCCAGCTTGACCTATAACAATGTGGTAAGCCATTGAATGGCTTACCACAAAAATTGGCTCATGCGTATTTGCCAAATTTGTAAATTGCTACCAATACGAGTTTCATTTTACTCCCAAAACCTCCGCTGACACTCTTCACAGCCGCAATGTCTGTTTTTGCAACTCACAGCTCATGCGTACGATCCAGTTCATTGCGGCTGTAGAGACCCAATGTCCTGCCGATGTCTCTACTTAGTGGATCTAACGAGTACTTGAGATACGTTTATTAACTGTAGTATAAATGGACAAACGATTCACTGAAATAAAAATACAAGCACATTGAAAATCAGAAAGGAACCGGTTCAAAAAAACAAAAACCTAAACTGCATGTTTAACAAAGAACTCATACCGGCAAAATAACTTGAAAGTTTCTCGTGCGGAGACCCACGACAAATCGAAACCAAAAATCTTGAACATATATACGAAAACATGCGTGCTCTATCAAAAAATCTGAGCGAGTGTATCCTAAAATTGGGGCTAGCGGTCCCTTAGGTATAAATTACAACGAATTGTCCTTGCTCGAGCAAACAGTGGCTGTTATCTTCGGAAAACACAGAAGACAAAAATTGGATAGAATCAATAAACTCGCTTAGATAGAATTGTGTGCGAACTTCGATTTGCTCGATCAAAGCCTTTTCAATCAAGTGACGCCTGCTTTGCGTTTTCATCACTGCGCTCAGTGACTGGCTGAAAAATCTTCCCCCCCCCCCGGCAAACGCGCCGTTAAATAGGCGTTAAATCCAGGCTATACCCTTGTTAAATCCCCGGTATGTCCCGGGGTTCGGGAGGCAGGGATTTCAACTGACTGATGCATCACATGCTCACCCAGCCATTAGATGATAAATAATTTCAATGTCATGAAATCTAGGAAAACATTACTATTTGCTACTATTAAAAGACCGACTCCCTTTTCAATTTTCCTCTCTCCTCGACCTATTTCTCCCTCTGAATCCAAAATGGCGTCAAATCATTTCGCAAAGAAATTACCAAGCCCTACGGTTTATTGGTGTACCCTATAGACAGATTAGAGTGGTCTTCAATTGAGTGTCGCGAAACCAGAATCAAAGTAGTTGCACTGCAGAGCCAATCATGTTCTGAAGCAAATACAGCTTTCAGCCAATCACAAATTGCAAGTAATTCACCGCTTGGTTTGACTGGCCAATCAGAACTCAAAATAAGTAAACGCAGCTGGTTCCAAGCGCGGGAAAACAAGAGTGACGAAGTCGCAATTGGTTTTCGTTTTGCATCCGATTGGTCGAAAAGTTTGCGCAAGTTTTTTTAGCCCAATCACAAAGCAAACCAGAACTAAAACCAAAGGGATCGCGTAATTGCTTTCCACAGTCAACAACCGCTCTAAATATTTTCTAAAATAAATACTCATGGGGTAATGTAAACCGTCGAGATGAATGAAGACGGGTAAGCAAATTTTAACTTCAACTTCGACAATTCTTTGCCTCACTTAGGTGGACAAAAGCCCTGGGAAATGCGTTACTCGGCTGCGCAGACATTCTGACTGCTGGTCAGTCGTCACACGCAATTTTCGCCATGAAGCTTGCTTGACGGGCTAAAAAATAACTATGCAAGAGATTAGCGATAAACGCGATTAAATTTGATTCAAGTAATAGGAATTGATTTAGCAGTTTGTAACTTGTTTGAGATCTTGTTCTCGGCAACGGTTCACTCTCAAAGCCAATCATTGCTTCAAACGCCATATGGTGACACTTGAGTGACATATGTCAGATTTCCTCAGACCTTCTCTCTTTTCTGGAAAAGTGTGTGCTTCCAACAGCTCAAATCTAGGAAAAAAAGAAAGATTTGCAAAGAAATCAGACAATTAAACGCTAGAGAGAATACTTTGAAGTACACTGAATGTTATCAGAGCCTTTTGGATTGTTGGCTTTGCTAGTAGACGCCCACATTAGGAGGCAGAAAGCTTTACACTCGGCCTCTGACGTTTCTTTGTACAGAGTTTTAGTTTCCTGCAGTGTTGTTTATTGGCACTAACATCTGAGCCTGGATTAAGTCCTTGTGAGACCATTCACTTGAAATCGACTGAGCATTCCTTTTCTGTGGTGCTGTGTAGTATGTCGGCTGCTTGAGGTGGTTCTAACTGTAGAGTCTGTGGGTGAAATGAAAGCGTGCAACAAGTCTATGCTATTATTACATCTTCTCTCTTACTTGTTTCCTATTACTGCTTTAAGTGCTTCCGCGTCCCAGTGTGAATTGGTCTTGATAAACAGTAGACCCCGTGGGTTGATTATCTCCCACAAGCGAATCAGCCAGGCTAAGCCAAAACATAAATATACAAATTCAAACAAACAAATACACACTTACAAAAACATATACTTATATACTGAGTATAATTTCAATACAATTGGTAGCAAATTGAATGTGGCTCGTACCAGTTTCAACATTTCGTAACCTCCATTCTTTAATGTGTTCATAAAACCACATTGAATCCTGAACCACTGAAGACAAATTTAGCAATTGGATAGAGCGGAATTTAAACACCCGCTTGAAAATCCGGCGTCCCGTAACTACTGGACAACGCCTGCCTCCATGTATTCACCAGACTGTGGACAGATCTTCGTGATCTTCTCGACCCATTAAATGATGTAATCAAACGTGTTAGTAGCTACAGGGATATAAATATCCTGAAAACCTAGTCTCGATCCCTGGTTATTCGCTTATTGTATCAATCTTTCAGTGTGCAAATGCTCAGAAGAAATCTCAGGATACTTTTATATTACTAATTACCATTCGCGTTCGCGAGACGTTGAAGACACCGTACAGCAATGAAGTCATAAACACCAATCTCATTTGGCAACCAGGTTAACTGCAAAGTTTAGAAGAATGTTGGTAAGAAATACCTTCGTTGATTGCTGTTTGTTAAGTTGAGTAAAACTCAATTAAGGGCGTGATATCCCAAATGGAGATCAATGAACATGGCGCATCTTTTGTGTATCGTGCTGTACAAATTGTCTGTAATCGATTTAGAACTCGTGTATGACAGCACTAAAGTGTGACCATTCAAATGAAAGCTACTGAGTAGTACTTTCCTATAGTGCTGTTTATTATGCTGTATAAGGTGGTTCTAACTGTTGAGTCTGTGGGTGAAATCCTAAACTGTCACTATTCAAATGAAAGCTACTGAGAAGTACTCTCCGGTAATGCTGTTTATTCTGGTGTACAACATGGTTTTAACTTTGACGTTTGGTCACAGAAAACTCTCTTCATTGAGTCTTTGACAATCGTCGTTCTTTGTTCGCTTCTCAGTGGTTACTTGGTTCATCAGCAAATCAGTGGTGGTGCCTGCATAGTCTTCATGACACATTAAAACTAACCTGTTGGAAGTGTACTCGATCAGTGTTCGCCTTAATCTCGTCTAATGGAACATGGATATGAGGCGAATCTTCAGCTCCTTTGATATTCAGAGACTTCCCCTGATGAATTTTAATAGCGGCGTCCATCAAGCGACCACTGTGGTCGATCGCAATTATCTATAAACACAGAGAACAGTTATTATTAATGCCAGAGCACCCCAACACCAAAGAAACTAACTGATATTGCAAATTTTCATTTACTGGTGTCGGGGAGGGTGGAGTATCTCTTCATTTGTTCAGAGGTGAAATTGTACGGACGTGAAACAGTTTGAGAAAGTCGTATAGACCGGGTTAACGGATACGAAAAATACCAAAAAGAGCTTACAGTCCTTCAAACGTTGAATGCATGTTTGATGGACAAACATATCATGTATACGATATTTGATAGCCAGTTAGATTACGTTGTTATGCCATGTTTTTACGGTTAGCTGCAGCTGACTGTATATCAAAAGGAATTTTGCGAGCAGTTTCACCAGTAGTACATGCTGGACTTGCATCATTTGGGTCGACCCAAATCCGAATTAGATTCGTACTCGGAATCGCGGAGCTAACAAATCAAAGGGAAAAAACGCAGCCGGATGTTAATTGATTTCCAAACTGAGTGACTTCAAATTTAGCGCAAAGTAGGTCCAGCAAAAGAGTTGTGCGTTCCGCTTTGCTTTCTGTGTATCAGGCGTCTTATACTTTTTGCTGGACCGGTAGTTATATGTTATTACCTTGTCAAAATGCTTGCTCAGTTCATAGGCGAACCGGCCAACCGAGCACATTATGTCCAGTGCCTTCTTTACTGGGCATTCATACTTCTGTACGGCTTCTCTGCAAACCTTTACGAGCTGTTTAACGTTATCAACATTACTTTCAACTCCCTGAAAACAACAAACAATAGTAACACTAGTGTTTTATTCCGCCGGCGTTCATTAATATCGAGTTCACCTCAGCTTCCTTTTCAAAGCGAGTCCAAGCGCAAAACTTTTGTGGTCGTAATTGGTGCTAGTTTAGAGCCGTTTTCCTTCCAGTGTCAAAATCAACTTCGCGATTCCTAGCGATTGCCTTGCTTTTTCAGTATTACGCTTCACGATTGGGTTAAATCTCGCGCCATATTTTCATGCAATCAGAGACAAAAACAATACGCATTGTGACTTGACCGCAGGCGTTTACCCGCGCTTACCAGCGGCTGCATGTATTTACGTTGCGTTGCGATTGGATCATTTGATTTGTCTGCTCTTGTTGCTATTGTCCAAAGTAATTCAGTACTTTGAGTGTGGTTTCACGACACTCATTTGAAAACCGCTCTAAATATGAAAAACAACAACAACAACACCAATTTGGAGATGTGCTATTGCTCTCAGAACTCAGTAGGATAAAAGCTTGAACAATTCGCAGCATCTCCGGCCTGGACACAAACCCGGCAATTCTCGCTGACCAGTGAAAATTGATCTGCACACATGGTCACAGAGAGCAGTTCACTCGCAGGTCTTTTGTTCCAGCACACTGATAACCGTTGTCAATGAGGAAGTTATTTTGCAAACAAAGTAGTCAGCTAAAAGTAATTTCACCGAGCGCTTCAGTAGAATTTTCTAACTTGACGCGGAATTCCTCGACTTTTTCCCAGCCTTGTGTACCGCGGCAGAATATCGTGGAATTGATCGTCAAGGGCTGTTGCGACTCTTACGAAACACAAAAAAACGCTTTTTCTCACCAAAAGATCCCCATAACTGGAGAATACTTCTTTGAATAGAAACTCCTCAGCATCATCGAGATACTGTGAGTTGGTACTGCTAATGTAAGCCTTGCTTTTCAGGTCAATGCCGGGTAGTGTGACGGTATTGTCTGAGGTAAAACACAAACGCATAACATAGATCACAAGAAAGAAAGAAAAAATTCACATGTAATCTGTTTTAACATTCAAGTGTAAATTGAGAATGAAACCATACATTATAATGTAAATTATAAAATAATGAGCAGATTAATAGTCTTTGGCCTCTGGTACACTTTCACTGTCACCATTTTATTTTTTCGTCCTTTATTCTATAAAAGAAATCGATTCCGTCTTTCTCAGTTGGCGTCTGGTCAGTAATAGATCGCCGAAGACGATAGAATGTCGGTCAGAACGTAAGTGATTCACTCGCCTTTCATTACCGTGAGGCATCGGTAATGTATTTCACTAGATGACTTAGCAAACCTATGGGCTCCTGTCAAACTATTAATATGAACCATGATCTCTCTTCCTATATGGGTTTTGTTTGTCTAAGAGATTCTGTGAAAAATTCAGTCGCCATTGAAGAAAAGTAAAAGTTGCTGACAAGAAGTCGTACCTTCCACACCAACGCCCAGTACAAAGACAGGTGTACTAACCAACCGCACAGGTGGAATACCAGCAATTGACTGTACCAGTCTGAAACCAAGATGCTGGAAGAAATGGCGACGAAAAGCAAACCGGATAAAACAAGACGCTACATCTCCGGTAGACACCCAGCTCCCACCCTATAAAAAGAAAAAAACAAAAAAGGACGTGTCCTTTCGGCGTCAGGATTGTTGTTTCAAAATTCGGTTGTATCAAAAGGAAAAACCCTATGATCTGGTAGAAAATAAGTAAAAATCAACAAAATTGGCAAAAGATTGTCTTGTTTCGGAATTATAATTTTCCTATTAACATCATCTAGACTTTCCTCTGAAGTTACTCCTCTACAGCGGCAAAGGTAATTTGTGACAGGAGAGTTTTCAGTCCAGTGCTGAAAGTAATAAATTACTCTGTTGTTATGGTTTTACCGTTATGGTGTTGAGCTTTTGTGGTTTTGTCGTTTTACTTGGCTTTGGGATTGGCCAGAAAATCTCACACCACTTTTTCAACCAATCAGACGCGAAGCAAAAACGAGTTGCAACTTGCTCGCAAGTGTGTCTTAGCGCCCACTGCGTACATGCACTCGCTTGGAGTTACGATTGGTTTAATTGCCTGAGTCTGTTGTGGTTGGCTTAAGTAATTCGTTTGTTACGACAAGTGCTTAGACTAAAGACCAAACCAAACTACACACCATTATCATGTTGTGCCTTCCATCGAAGCATGGCAATGAATAATCATCATACAGCTGATGACTTTTGAATTCTTCAAATCCATTGAAGTGGTCTTCTACCCATTCCCATACATTTCCAAATACGTCACAAAAGCCAGCCTCGGAAGGCGGATACATGTTAACAGGCTGAAAACATGATGACACTTTAGCACAAGAATCAGTCAGTGGAGGAGGAGTCATTGGGAATCTCAGTTTATTTTTCTAAGCGAACGGTCTTCTTAACCCCACAAGACCATGATTCTCTACCAACTACTACAGCAAAGGCACACAGCTCTAGATCCGTATCTAATTCATTGGCATGTTTGTGTTTGCCGGCTGTGGGAACTCCAGTACTACTAGACGCAGTACTTGTTGCAAGAGACATCATTTTTAATACTTCGCTGCGACCAAACCCTTAAGAAATAATTGACGCAGCCAGCACATTTTAGCACCTGCGAGGGCTAAACTCTAGAATTACTGAAAGGACCTTGAAAGAAAACTTTGCCCGATAATCAGAAGTCTACGCAAAGAATGATAACGCAATCACAACCTTTAATTACTTCTAAAATATAGCACGTTCAACTCCTCCACTCATGAGTTTCTAGAGGATCAGACTTCACGCATTCATAGATAAGGAAGTGTTATGGAAAATCCCGTTTTCCGGCACCCACAGCACTAAACTCAAGAAACTCTAATTCTGAAATTATTTTTAATAAACGCCTTGGGTTAAAACCTAATAAAAATATAACATGATTGTGAGGTCATGCACTATTAGTCATGATGGCAAAACTGTTCGCAGTGCGCGGGTAGCAAAACTAATACAGATTGAAGGATGAAAAGTAACAATAAGAACTTAGTTCTGGCTCAGTTCTCCCGCAATTGAAAGCTGCTTGAAAGAGGCATGATTTAAGATTTAAAAAAAAAAACTTACGGTGGATGACCCATATGTCAAGTTGATGTTGGCGTTTATCTCATCTTGGTAAATGATGTTGCACGCTGAACCAGTGGCTGGAGATTCCTGTGTAAACGCCAGTTGGCGTGTTATTGAAACAAAACTATGATTTCGACATTAAGTATTACATGCTACAGTCAAACGTTTATTACGCTCACGCCATATTAAATGTTGTTGTGGACAAGTCGGAAGCGGACTGCACCTTAAAAGTGACTTCAACGGCCATTCCTATTGTTTAACAATAAATTACAGGGACTCTGAAAAGGGCGAGCTCATTTAGTCTCAATGTGTTCTGGCTGTATTTGTCTTGGAAGACGCATGATTCGTATGAGAGGAATGATGTTTCTCACACTAATGACCGTATTTATTCTCTTGGATGGCGAGTAATTTGTCTCTGGAGCGTTTTATTAGTATGAGACGCACAATTCGTCTTTCAAGACAATTACGGCCAGTCAATATAACTCTATATACAAGCGATACTTAACTGAATGTTTTTTTTTTCCTGGTCTGAGTTTATTCTATTGCCCTTGTTTTTATGAAAGGAATGGAAACACCAAAGTTCAGAGCCTTAACCTGGTTCATTTATTCTTCGAGATTCGGTGGAGATTTAAGGAAGTAAGATAACACCAGTCGTTATATAATTCAATTAAGACGTTTTTATTCCACAAAGGTTTTCAAGTGTGTTAGTCAATATGACAGAATGTCCATGACTCATACCTGAGGTCCCCGCATAACATGATGCTCGGCCTCTGTGGGCAGGCGGTAGTCTGGGCCCTTCCAAGCGCAAAATGCCTTGGCCTCATGATAGTTCACCTCGGCAGGCCAATCGATTGGCAAATTAATCACGTGAAACATGACACGGAACCTGCACAGAAAGAAAATACGGCCAAAACCTATATTAGGGAGTTTACGAACGACTTCGATCTGCTTGCTTAATTAGTGCTTTGGAGCGCTTTTCATTTCAGTGTCGAAAGTAATTTTGTAATCAGGAGTGCTTAACTCAGAGAATGGCCGTAAAAAGCTCGATCCCCTTTCTGAAAGAGGAGCAAAAGCAACCAATTGTGATTTACTTGCGCATTTTTCCCGCGCTTTGTTCGTTACTGTTAGGGCGCTCAACTGAAAATCGCTCTGATGCCGGTGGTGTAACTCTGTAGACTAACTCGTGGGTTTGTCGGGTGTTTCTGGAGTTTGTTGTTCGCGCATGACTTCACCACTCATTTTGTGTCACAGTGGACTTGTGTCAAGCAAACTTGGTGCCTTTATTCAATGTTGATTTTTTGGCACAAATCTTATCTTATCTCACATAGTATGTAAGAGGCATTGGTAAAAAACAAAAACAAAAATTAATGACTATCCCTTTCTGATACAGGGTATGGTAATGGTCCAAAGGGCCAGGTTAGTTTCTAGCAAAGTAACTGTGGTTCTGCGTGGGTGGAAAGTGCAGCTCTAAAATTTGGTATCAGCTTGGTTGATGAGGAAGGTTGAACACGGTAATGAGATTCAAAAGTTGACGAATCACGTGTTATTGCTTTATAACGACGAATAGACAGGCATGTACAATACAAAATTTCCAGAAACGAGCGGGAAAAGGATTCTCAAAGCATCTTGTGAACAAGGTTAAATCGTACGCTGAGAACTATTTACGCAAAAGCCTTGAAAATAAACTGCACTTCTTGGGCTTAAACTAAGCACTTTCTTACCATTTTACAAAATAACTCACTTGTAAGGGCAAGTTTTCTCGCCGGTGTCACCATGTTTTACGCCAGTGAGTGCATTATTCATATTTCCATTAACAAGACCATCGGAGAAACCGTTTCGGTGATTGCCATTTAAGTCGCAGTCGGTGACACCATTTTGGCTCCCGTTCCAAATCCAGTTGTCTGATAACCCATTATCACTGACATCTTTGAGCTTCAGGTGGCAATGCGAGTAGGTCTCCAAGTCGGAACCGCAGCCTGATTTACAGTTGTTTTTACAAACCCAGAAACTCGGATGGCGCACTTTGCGAAACTGTTTCCATTTCCAACCTTGGACAGTTTTCAAATGCAACAAAGCCATCATGCTTAGTTAACTCGGTTTTATATTGGTCTTAAATTGGGTGTCGAAAAGACAAAACCAGACCAATCACTTTAGTGAATAATAGACTAAACGCAGGCAATCGAACGAACCAATCCGTTCTCGAAGGAAGCGCTCCAAGGGCTCCGGGCAAAAAGAACCTAAGTAGCTTTTGCATGTGCGCCTTTTTTTTCTGTCATTTTGCAAAATCGTGGCCGTTTTCCACGCAATCAATCGGGCTAAAGTTATAAAACAAATTGTCCCATACCGTATGCAAAAAGGAGCTAGGGCACCACACATTCAGCATAGGATGATCTCACCTTCATTTGTCCAATACTTAGAATTTTCATATCCACCATCATTGACGAACTCCAAGTACTCCCGATTAGTAATCAAATACTTGGATGCTTTGAAAGCTGGAACCCTGAGGAAAGAATGACATGTGTCACTAAGGATTTCACTGCCGTCACTCACAAAATCAGAATGAATCCTTACTCATGCATCAACTCGAGTGCTCTGCTGACAATCCTGGCGGCAAAAGTTTGCATGTGACTGCAGCAGTTTTGATGTGTTGAGGGTAATCATTGTTGTAATCAGGGTAATCGTTGTTGTGGTCTAGCCTTTGTGTATGTGATCTCTTGGTTGGGTGGGTAAATGCTCGGAGATATTAGCTGCATAAGCTACTCTAAAATCCGAGGGTAAATAAAGCTATGTTCATTTTCACGTTCATCATCTTTTTTGATCACATGCAGCTCACATCATCTGTATGCTTCATCTGCAAGCGCAGTTATGTAGAATTGTGAGGCAAGATTTCCCTTCAGGTCCCTACTTCATCATGCATGCATATTCCTAGCAAAACTCTATCCATGCTCGTTCTTTTTGGAAGAGTGTCAGTAGGAATATGCATGTATAATTAATGTAGGGAGCTGTACGGAAATCTTTCCAATTGCAATTCAAATTTTGATCATGTTGACACCCAACTCACTTGACATTCCACTGGCCATACTCGTTGTCCCATCCATACGAAGGAAAGTTTTCTGGCTTCCCCAAACTCACAGACTGTTCCTCTGTTTCAATCATGGGGTTGATCAAGACCGGATCACCTAACATGGGCAAAATAATTATAAATTTTCATAGGCATTTTGTGCACGCACTTGAAAATCCTTCGGAAAGTTGGATTATACATATGAAAATAACTTATAGAAAATAGAAGCCATTACAAACCCCTTGGTTAAGAAAAAAGTCACAACCTCGGGGCTGAAGAAGGACTGAAATTGACTCAAGACACTCATTTTCTCTACAGGTTTTTAATAAGAAGTACCATGAATATAGAAGAAGATAAACCGTGGCTTAAACGACCAAAGCATAGACCGGCCTGTATCAGTGGAAAGAAGCAAGTTATTAAGAACTGCTACTCCCTTCTGAACGGGATACTGAGACTTTAACTGCTACAGGGCTAGCCCCAGCACTGTGTACATCGCTGGTACCTTGTATTTAGATGTGTAGGCCTGGCTGGAGCACAGTTCTTTTGTCTACAAAAACAATACAACTGCGGAGGCAGGCGTCTGACCTTCAACCTGCTGGCCTTTGTTACGGTTCAGACTTGTGGCATGGACAGTACTAGACATAGCTGTTAGAGGATTCACATGGGCCGTTTTGCAAATAGTGGCAAGTAAAAGTAAGTTTTAGCTCTTATTTTGACCAGTTGGTTCATAAACCTTAAATAAGGTTAATTAACCGATAAGTAAACATTTTGTGGTAGAACATCTAAACTATAGTAATCGGGGAGGTTATGGCCACGTTATTTCTCGATAACTACATAACCGCTCTGTTGTGGCAATTTACCCGTTGTCATTGGACCGTTTTTCCAGCCCTCTGGCTCTCTTACAAGCTCCAAGGGCATCTGACGAATCAGAACAGATGAAGTCTCAAAGTGGATCCTGTGATTTAAGTTAAACAATAAATCAGATACAGATGATTTCAAACAATACTCTAAGCCTCTTTAACTGGCCAAGGAACACTTTGCTGAACTTTATCAACCAGGTCCCATTGTCCATCATTTCGGTAAAATAAAAGTAAAGAACTTTTAGTTATACATGCAAGGTGATATTTAAAGCCGGCTTCAAGCCTGAGGGGCTGTGTATACAAAAGAGTTCAAATTAACAGAACGACGTTAAGAAACCCAACTGGAGGGAGGCAATTAATTAGCAGTTCATAAACCGTGGTAGGGTTGAATCCAGGACCACCGAAAACAAACCCAGTCGTTTCATTATTTGAACCCGGAACAACCGCATGTAAATCGAGGGCCTTAACCACTGTGCCAGCTAGATACCTTGCTTGCCTTAGGGGCTCAAATTAAGAGTAGAATTTAATTACTCAAGATTTACCTTTCATGTTCAACTCCCATGAAAACAGCCCACTGAAATAAAACGAAAGAATCGCATCAATAAAATACTGTCTCAAGACTTGTAGGGTCTGTGGGAGGTGGCAAAATTATCAGTTTAATTATTTCAAGTCTAATGTTTGAGAGAGGCGTCCCTCGTATCCGCAGCCCTCTCCGCTTCATTTACCTGAAGGACTGATCATAAATCTCCTACTAGCCTTGATAGAATGGCAAGAATTGGCGAAAGAATTTTAAGCACCGACTGCCTTCCAAAGCTATGCGCTTTTGTCACGCTGCAGCCATTTTGGCAAGGAGCAATAAATCTCGTAAGCCAAGCCTCGAGTTGACGAGTTTGGGAACGAGTTTCGACGGGCAAAAACAAAAGTTTTCAGCCTCTTGGGATTCAAAATGGCCGGCCGTGAGAAAGGCGAATTGTAGCTCAGGCCCCAGTTGTTCGAGGGCTGGATAGCGCTATCCACTGGACAAGCATTAACAAAACCGATTGAGTTAATTATCCAGCGGATAGTGATTTATCCAGTAGATAGCGCTATCCACCCTTCGGACAATCGGGGCCTGATTTATAATTTTTGTCACATTTGATCCTGTTGAGTGTTGAGCTGTGTTATTATTGTGATTTATTTGCTACAAGCGTTTAGTTGAATATCGACATCATCGGCACTATCGCCTTCGTCATCACTGACCATTCTTGTCGTGATGAATTCCTACCCATTTGCTCTCCTGCGTTACAGGCAGCTCCAGGGGAGTATTCTCGATAACGTCCAACATGGTTTGACGAACTTTCCGCCTATATTCTGCTACTTCACCGACCTTTGGCCACACAAAGCTTCCGCCCATCCTATAGTTCTCCTAAGAAAACCAAACAAAGCTCCCATGTGCATACTAGCAAAAGTGGCAGCTCACATCGGTGGAGTGCCGTAAATAGCATGAAAAGTACAGTTCAGCGTTAGTTACCATTTAATTCGTGTTGGTTTTCACTAACGGAATCAGGAGCCATGTTTTTTTTTTAACCGAAAGAGAAAAATTGGCATTGCTAAAATGCGGGTCAAGGGTCAAGGGCGAGGATCAGAGTAAGAGGCCACATCGAAGCGTGACCGTGAAAAATGTGTGATACTTAATACAAATGCGGCAGTATTTGCAGAATTGTGCGTGAAAATACAACGACAACAACAGCCTTCCCATATACAAACGTAGAATTGCCATAATTACAATCAATCAAATGAATCATGTATAGAAAATGAATCAACAATACAATACGCGCTAATACTAGATTTTCTCTCTCTAAAGCTTCAAATAGAAACACGTCTTGACAATCATATCATCGCCCTTCCCAGAACAAAGATCACGGTGCCTTCAATATACGAGGTTGAAACCTCGAACTCAAGACGGCGCCAAAAAACATAATCGAGACCGTAACAGAGCCTTTTGTTCTTTAAAACATAGGAGGTGCATGATAATTACGACTTTTTTGTCACAGTATTACTTGTTCATTTGATTAGACGAATATGTTCCAGTTTGATTTCAATAAGAAATAAACTCATTATTTTATTGACCCTGCTCCTTGACATAAGCTTACCTTTCACCTTCACCCTTGACCCGTGACGCATGTTTTGGCAACGCCGAAGAGAAATGCACCTTTTATTGTTTGCATAAAAATAGAGCTCAGTTCCCGGAGGATTAGATGAGACACCAATGTGGCCGCCGTTTCTTTGTTTAGGGACACCTTCGTGGCCAGCTCTCGACATCCAAGATCTCAACTAAATTTCAATGTCATCTGATGTCATAAACATTTATATGTGGGATAGATAGATTTGTAGTACATTTGAATTATAAAACTCATCTGTTTAGTGAAAGGCTTATTTTTTCCTGATGTAAAAAGTCTACAAGCCACTCAGTTTGATAAATGATGCCCTCGGAGCTTGCCATTACACTTCCTGACGACTTAAATAAGTCGCCCTGTGTAAAGGAATCCAGGAGCCTATCGGATTCCAGATCCCAGCCCGTGGATTCCGGATCCTATGTCATGGATTCCGGATCCCAAGTTAGTGGATCCAAGTGGATTCCGGATTCCTAACTCAAGATTGACTCACGAGTTGCAAGCACAATAACAATTACCTCAGAATGTGAAACTGGGTTTTATTGATGAACGCCAGCCGTTCCTCAACAGGCTAATCTTTCAATTACACATCATTGTTATTTAGTTCATAGGATTTCATGAAATCTGCCGTAATGGATCCTGGATTCCACTGAAATAAGTGGATTCTGGATTCCATGCTCTGTATTCCGGATTCCAAAACCTCAAATTTTGCTGGATTGCGGATTGCGGATTCCGCATTCCGCATTCCTTAACATCGGGCGAAACAAGGTCCTCACTTCAAGCTGTACGTGCTGCATAGAGCCTAACGCCACATTTATTTGATTTGCAGCTCTGTTTTGGGGGAAGGTAACGACGCTCCGTGTGAGATTCTGCAGAATTGTAAAACTGAAGTTGTATTCATCGTTCAAAGGTATTGACCAGTGTATAGTTTTCAATATTCTTTTTGTTTTGCAAATTTGTAATATCATCATGCTCTGCATTGTGTGAAGTCTTCTATTATACAGTCATGATATGACCCCTGGCTTCAAATCAATAACAATAACCTGAATTATAAAATTATTACTGTACTTTTTAGACATGTACTTCCCTTAGTTTTGATGGCATGTGAGTGAACTGCAAATTGTCATCTTTTTTAAGCATATTCCATTTGTGCTAAATAGGTTAAATGCAAAATTTGTACAATTCCTATAAATGCGAATAGGTAATCATAATTTCCATCTTTGAACTGGGGCGTTTTAAAAGGGTACTCATGCACATTTGGGTGATTAGATTCAATTACTTGACCCCAACCTTATTGTATTCTGCATACTGTGCGTAGTGATTGACTGAACTGGTATGTCTGTTATGTTTAATACCTGCTTATCCACAACTTTATTTCTCATATCACCCAAAAAGAAAGAGGTCTTCTGAAACACTTTTGTAATTAATCTATTGGTGATTCCTGTTGAAACGGTCCTGTTGCATTTGATCAAGGGCATCTTACACGGCATCGAAATTCATTCGTAGTCTTGAGGACAAGTTGAAAAAAGTACTAAGCGACGCATGAACCAATAGGGCCCACATGGCCAGATAACAGCTTTATATCCTGGGTTGCGCACGGTGAGGCCACTAACAGTACAGCTAACTCCCTAGACCCAATGCTGGTCGATTGCTGGGTTACCTCTTCCTCGGGCAGTATGTTGTTACCATTTATATGCCTGGGCGGAGAGACAGAGTGCAGCAAGGTCTCTTGCTTAAGGAAGTAAAAGGCTGACAAAGCCAGACCTCAGATCACCAAGGTTAGCATTAGACAACATCGGGTGAAACCAGATCGGTGACTAGCAGTCGGAGTGACTTAAGATTTAAGCACGAGTTTTTCGTTCCGAGCATGCGCGCTTCGAAAACGTTCGACCTCCAAAGCTAATGCGCGTGCTCAGTACGGAAAATTCGTACTCTTAGTCGTTGTCGTACTCAAATCTAAGGTCGCCAATTATTGATTTAGTGAGGGATCTCATTCTCGTGCGAACAGAATGCCGACCTTGACAATTAAGATTTAATGGATTGAATGGAGCCGAAACCAATTGTGGAATTGCACACATCTTAGGCACCCTACTAATGAACAGTTGCTGCGTTCACATATTTTCATAAGCAACAATTAATTGCAATCTGTCCTCTTTGAATCAAGTGCACTAACCACTACACAACCTCACCTCCACAGGACGACGTAATTAAGAACATATCACCAAAATTCTCTTTTACAGTGATAATAGCAAACCAGCGTCAAGCCGTATAATTATTGTTGTTGCTTTTTTTCAGTTTTTGTAATAAAAATTCAGCTACACTGGATAAAACAAAGAAAATTGAATAAATATGTTGACGTGTTTATTCAATTTCCTTTGTTCCCCCTCCCCCTCCCCAGCTTTGATGTCAAGAGGGCGCAATTGAAGGGCTTTGTGCATGCAAACTGTGGCAAAGGATTTAACAATTTTTTTCCAAGGAGTTTCTTATGATTTGTCGTGTTATGTTGTTATCAACAACAAATGGCTCTAGAGTTATAAAGCAAACCCTCTAAGGACTTAAAGAATTGTTAAAGTAGAGGAGAAAAAAGCCTTGTTCAATTTCCAGTGTATCGCGTTCAAGCATGCAGTATTGGCATACCTCTCGAGGCAGTTCAAGTTTAAAAGTTAATTAATGCATTCCAAAAAAAGCTCACCGTATCATCCCAGTACATTTCATCAACACCAGTCTCAAACAAGGTTTCAAAATGGAAATTCACCCTCTCCTTGTGAAATAAAGAATAAATACTTCTGTCAGTAAGAAACGGAGTAAACAAAGCAAGCACAAACACTACATGTTTATATAACCGAACCAATTTGTGGGCCGCTCTGCTTGGTCAATCAGCTCTGGTGCATTGTGCCAGTAAACTCATAGGAATTTCGCTCGTCTTCTGCACATTACGTCATCGCCGCCATGTTGGCTTATGAAAGCAATAGATCTCTCATTAGCTCCTTTTGTTCGTCTACCAGCATTTCTACAATTCACCATTGCTATCTGTGTCTCTAGAGATTGGTTGCAAACCAGCTATAAACCATAGAAACATGTTGTCTATTGCTTAAATATTCATTATTTTAAAAACTCTTAAGCCGCGACCAAACATTCCAGCATTGTTGGCCAACATGTTGGAGCGTTTAGCACCCCATGTTGGATGACGTCGATCCAACATCTTTCGTTCGATGAATGTTGTGCAAAGTTTTGTTTTTGATCAAACATTTCGCCGGACATTTTGCTGGACGCAACAATGTCGGAACGTTTCGCAACAATGTCGGAACGTTTCGCCGGCTTTCCAACTTCGTTGGGAAATCAACAACCAATTAGCGTGAAGTAACCAAGCCCCGATCCCGAAGCGATATGGATCCCAACCAATTTACGTACGTTTAACCAGGGCTTGAAGGGGCTGTGTCACGGCAGGGCAGTCCATTTTGTTTAGTTTTGCCAATTACTCGTACTTACTCGCTATACAACTTACCGTCCCCCTAGTAGTTACAATTAAACGACAAAATCGAAACTTCGTGATAAAAAACATGTCTCCCAAGCATACATATGAAAAGTTTCAAACAATAAAGATAAACTTTGAAAAACTGTTAGGCTGAACAGTTTTCAAAAATCCAAATTGCAATCCATTTCAGTCCTCTTCAATTTTACGCATCCTTGCCTCCTTTTGCATTTTTCTGTTTTATTAAAATGTTCTTTCAGTGTTTTATCCAGTTATTTTCATGTTTCACTTGATTTGTTTGGCAGTTCCCGTCGCCGAATTTGGCTAAATTTCGTGACACAGCCCCATTAAGAAGCTCAAAACATACAGCATTAGCATACCTTCAAAAGTCCTGCGAGCACAAGTTTATTGACATAGACGGCCGCAGTGTGACCAAAATAAAATATCAGAGGAAGGCGGAGACGATCGGGACATTTATAAAACGCTGATTCATCTAAAAGAGATAGAATTGATGACTCTGTTGAGTACTTGTTCCTCAAGGGCCAAGTTAATTTCCGGGGAACCCAGCGAGGAAATTTCATTAAAATAGATAACAAGTTGTTTCCTGTGTTCCCAGATCGTTCTTTTCCTTTTCAAGTCAGTGATATTTAATTATTTGAAGTAGGTGATAGGTGGGCTGACCTGTTTAGACGGAATGCTAGAGCACGCAAGAGGCCGAAAACTTTACGCATTAGAAACTCTGAGTACAATTTCCCTCCAAAAAATGCTAGCTGACCTTTTTTCGTGGAAGATTTCATCATATTTAGTTTTTCAAAACGAAAGGGGCGAGGTTTCTCCATGTTACTTGAGTCTGACTTCCCAGGTAGCTAAAACTGATCCATTTGGATGCCCTCGTTTAACTCCGAGTTCACGAGCAGACATTTTAGGGACGTAAAAGAACCTACACAGTGTTCAGGAAGAAAAGAAACTTATGTACTAGTTGGTGTGGTGATCTGGCCTATAAAAATATCATGTTGGATGGTGTCTGCCTGACAGTGATGGGCTAAGTACACATCCGTGTAAAGCCCTGGTTGGAAGTTTTTTTTTTCCTTTTACCTGGTAAAGCTGTTAAATTGAGTTACTACTCCACAAACTTTGAGACTTTCAAGATTGACCATTCTAGCATGATGTATTTTGAATAGATGAATTGGAAATCATCAGATGAAAGAGCTGGGGCCAGTTCCTGAAAGGTGTAATAACACTACTCCAGGGATAAATATGCCTGATTCCAGCACAATTACTCCTGGAATAGAGTTATTACACCTTTCAGGAACCGGCCCCTGGACGACAAATTGTGCCTCTAAATTTTGCGAGGAGTCGCCACGCGCGGTGGAAGGCGTCTTTTCGCAAGTGGCGGTTTTGGCGGGTGCACGGTGTTTCGCTGGCCTTACTATTTCTAGAAACAAAAGGAAACTTGTCGTAGTCTGAACTTAAAAAGCATAAGCTTTACCCCAGCGTAAAGATATGAACATGACTTAAGGAGCAGGGCTGGCTTAGTGTAGGCCAAGCTTGTTTGTCGTGAGTACTAGTACCGAACGCAATCATGGGTAATCACTGTTTTTGAATCATTCAGTGCATTTTGGTTAGGTATTGTTTTTGCTTGTTCTTTTGTTTTACGTGATCTGTCTCTTTTATACAAAGTAACAGCCATTTCTTGGTTCTCTACTCTACTGCGAGAGTTTTTCTCTGTCTAAAAACCAAAAAAGGATTGATTTGAGTTGAATCGATTTGGATTGCAACGTCCTCCATTGCCGGTTTCAGCGTCAAATCAATTGACACTCACTAAGTACTGCCTTTTATTGCAACGTATATGCAAATAACAAAAAGTTTTCTGACATTTTGTAGTTCCTCTCCGAGAGGCTAAGAAAAGTTGTTTATACAAGTTTGCGTTTCAGTTACTCACCCTTCAAGGCTGTAAATAGAGTCTCGTATAGATCATAAGAATTTTGAAAATACTTCTTCATGTCACTGAAGTGGAAATATAAATAAAGAGAATTAACATCTGAAGACGCTTATGCGTTAAATATGCACAGAACGTGCAAGATTTTACCTTTTAGTACAAGAAGATAAATCGCAGGGTGTCATCGAGTGCAGAACCTTTTGCCCACTTGGTTGAAAAACTCCCATCTTTAGAGGATTCAGCTGCAAGCTGAAATTTTGTGCTTCTTGTAGAGAGCCGACTACACAAAGACCAGAGACAAATGGTTGTTAATCTTGTGATAATTATGCTGGTCACACTAAATAAAAGAGTGAATAATCAAAAGCAATCCTGGAAAAGACAATTAAAAATCAAAGATAAAAGCTAACGGCGAAAATTATAATAACTCTGCGCTGTCATTTGAACTTAAAGATGGGGTCAAGCATGAGGACACTGAAAGGTCGTTCGCTTTTATCGTTGATTTTTACTTGTCTTTGTATCACTAAAAGGTCCTAAAACCTCTGCTAATAAATCCTGGAGTCGTCCGGTTTTTAGGGCGTGCAAAATATACAGCAATCAAAAAAGCCAAATAGCAGAAGGACCCGAGGTTCGACAACTGACCATGCGAGCATAATTCGATTTTCTTTTTCAAGTAAGCTTGTGTTATTGATAGATAAATACATCATTTCACATTCATCACGCTAAAAGGTCACACGCTAAAAGGTCTGATTTATTGTCAAGATTAACATTGTTCAAACACGAGTTTTTATGCTAAGTTATCGCTTCTTCATCCGATCCTGTGTGAGACGTGTGGCCAAGGTTGATGATGATATCATATACGTGCAATGACAATTTCAGTTCAAGATTGGACGCATGCGCAGTTGATGATTGTCTTTTGCCCGGGATATAAATATAGATATAGAAATTGATATATATCACGAGAGCCAGTTATTCATAGATGCCTTTATTTGCTCGTGGAAGTATTCATCAAGGCCACGAACAGTTCAGCAATAAATCTCGAGGAAGCGAAGAAAGGGCAAGCGGATAAGGCCCCGTCCACGTGTATCCCGATATTTTTGATAACGTGTAAATTTAAAGTTAATAATATTAATGATAATGATAATGACAATGATAATGATAACAGTAACGATAATAATATAATTACTTAACTGACCACCGCCCTTGAGGCTTTTCAGGGCCAATGAAACAAATAGTCAAATGAACGTAACAAGAGTTAAGAATCCCGGCTGGCAGGAGACAGACCAGTAGGCTATTTACAAGAGCAACCGAGGAGTTGAACAAGAATGACCTAGAGGAGTTCCGTCCGGTGGTCAAAGCGAAAATTGAACTTTGGACTTCTCGATTACAAGTCCGGCGCGCTAACCACTCGGCCATGGTGCTTCCACATCAGTAAAGTTCAGAGAGAAAACGCATGTGTTTTTTTTAGAAAGGCTCTCCAAATTTGATGTTTTTGAAAACGGTCTTTTCGCGCCTACACTACCTAAGACGGATGTTTTCGAAAACTGGTGTCGTGGGAAAATTAAGGGAGAAGGGCGTGATGCCAAACAGCTTTCTGTCTAAAGAGACTTGGGCACCAGATGTTTGGCCTCATTAATGCATCCTCTTATTTTAAATATATTTACCAATCCACGAAGCCGGCGGCGAGGTAAATGTTTACCACTTTCACCTTCACTGAGGAGAAGAATAATGATTGCTTTAGTATAATTATGCAGGACACACCGAATAACTAATGGCATGGATCCAAAAATTACGTTGTTTCTTACAATTTGCAAAAGTTATATGTAAACCCTTACAAAAACATTTAATTTACAGTGTTGGGTAATGGCGCGTACGTTATGCCCATTTCCTCTTTTGACAAGGTATAATGCCATTAAAATAAAAACTGGGGATGTGTAAAGAGACTAGCCTATTAATCGACTAATAAACTAAACTCGACATTTAAATCGTCAGTCTATGATCTAATAGGCTGAGAACCCAGTGCTTGGCTTACCCAAGCAAGGGGGTTACATTTTTTCTTTTTTTTTTGTCATCATCGTTTGAAATCCTATGGTGGAAAAATCTTGCCCGCCAGCGACAAATTCACAAAGCCACTATGGTTTCTTAAATGTTTACACGGACTAGCTCCTGACTACTGAATCTCTAAATTTTCAAAGCATAGAACTACTTACAACGTTAGGGACTCCGAGAATAAACTTGATGTTCCATCGCATTGCCTCCCACAAACTGACACAAACTGAATCACAAACTGACAGCTTCAGTTATAGTGGCGCCACAATGTGGAACAACCTCCCGAGTGGCGTAAGGCACAAAACAGGTAAAACATCTGGGGATATTCTAAAACAGTAGAATTCTGGCAAAAATTTTGAGTTTGTTTGCAGGATTTTTCCAAGTACCTGTTACTTTGCTAACTGAATGTAAACATTGCATGTGGCCAAAAACCGAATTTTCACTGCGGTTTGCAATATTTATAAGTGGATTGAATGGTTATAATTTACCAAGACGTTTGCTTGCGATATAACAATAAATCAATTTAGATTTTGAAAGAAAGGCGGCAAAAAACAGCCAAGGCAATTTCCAACTTTATTTTCTCAGCACAGGGGAAGCAAAATGACCGTGAAAATTTCCAGTGCCATTTGTAATGTAGAGTAAAGGCTAAAATGACCAGGGAAATTTCCAACGTCATTTTCCAGAGTGGAAGCAAAATTGACCATGGAGCAGTTTCTATGCTCTCGATCAAAGTCGTCTCTTGGTCGGAACCTATAATTTCATAATAGCGCTCCACGAAACTTTTCGGAGAACTCATTCGTTGTAAAGTCGAATTAATTTACCGCCAAGCCCATATACTTATACCCATGCAATGAAATCAGAGGTTGTCCTCTACTGATCTAATAAAATTAGTCTGTAAGGAACCTCGTGGTATCTGAGGTCCATTTTCATTTTAAGTCGGCAGACCCTAATCCCTAACTGCTGCGTATCTATACGTCTCTCAAACCATGCAAATCACGCGCAAACCAAGATAGTGGTGTGGCCACTCATCTCCACTTGTTGCCAACGTGTCTCGAATTTGATTCCCAGGGCACGGCGACATATATGGGTTGAGTTTCTTGGTTCGCGCCCTTACTCCGAGAATTATTATTGCCATCAAATTTTCTTGAACTTCGTGCCATAATACAACACAGTACAGCAGGCCCATTCCTTGGGCCTAGGATTGGTTCGAGGTAGAACGGTCTATTTTTTGAATAGCGCCATTCGTATGGTATGAGACGTTCCAAGCAATGTGGTCTTCTGTATTTCTTGCATCTTGATGTTACCCGGAAGCTTTTGGGTTTATTTCTCAATCTCTTTTTTCACAAGTGCCGGTGGCTCCAATCACCACTGGTATTGTTGCAGCTTTCATGCTCCTCATTCGCTCGATCTCGATTTCAAGGTCTTTACATTTCGACAGTTTTTCAATTACTTTTACTTAAGCGTTCCTTTCAGTAGGGATGGACATATCGATGAGCAGGCATCTCTTTTTTTCTATGAAGGACACCAACATGGCGGTTTCGTATAATAATACTTACACTAAATTTAGTAACTATCAATTAAAAATTTAAAAAGACTACAGTACTAAAAGCGGGATGATAAGAAAAGTCTAGTTTAAAAATTGCACATATAAACTGAATAATAATAACAATCGAAGATTTACAGTGTGATAAAATCTAAAAGTATCTAAAACTATCTAGAAAAGCGAAAGGCAAATGGCAAAACTAAAACCTTATTATACAAGGCTGCTAAGAAACGCTAAACAATGTCAATGGCTCCTTCGGCAGCTGCGATGTCAATATCACAATATCATCGCGGTTTCGTATAATAGTAATAATAATAATATTATTATTATTATTATTATTATTATTGTAATAATAATAATAATAATAATATTATTATTATTATTATAATATTATTATTATTGTTGTTATTGTTATTGTAATTGTTATTGTTATTATTATTATTATTATTATTATTATTATATTACTATTACAATTATTAATATTATTGTTAAATTTACGCGTTTTTAAAGTTTTGGGGTACGTGTGGACAGGATCTTCTTGCCTTTTCTTTTCTTCCTCGAGATTTGCTGCTGAACCGAGGTTTCCCTTGTTGCTCTGTACAAGGCGGCAAAGATTTACGAAAATGTTAACGCCAGTTCCGAGCGCTTGTTTAAAAGACACGCGGCAAAATGTGCTACACGGGGCATTCTTTTCCACGTCAGCTCGGCTCTGTGGCGTTCCGTTTTTCGTTAGTGCAAATTTAAAACTAACGTAGGAACATGATAGGCGCGTTTTGCCAACTTCCCCTGGAAGTGAGACCTCCAGCTCAGTGATTTATGCAAAGCGACAGTTACTTCTCATATGTACGCCTCAGTTACAGTGGGGGCTTTATTATTTGTCCGTTTATATAAAGATCTTTTTTGTAAGGACTTGAAAAAATACGACGAACATTCTAAGAACCTGCCGAGGCTCGGAACGATTTGAAAAGGCTGAGTAATTTGTAATTCTTGCGTAAGTAATCTATAATACATCGCTGTGTCGCACACAGAAAAACACTAAATTAATGCGTATCACTTAAAACAAGAAGGAAACTAAAGCAGGTGTTGTATATAGAACCCTATTTTTACAATAACTGTCACAATTCTCGCGAAACCATTGGTCCAGAGCTTTGGTGTATTAGAGAAAAGACAATAAAAAGGGCGCTTCCGCTTTCGCGATGTCGTGCGCTGTTGTGAATAAAAAGAAATAAGATGGACTGTTCTTGTGAACAAGGTGCATTTTTTCCTGTAGAAGACAACTTTCAGGCTCAAATTCTGAGTGAACAAATGTATAACGGTATCTATTAGAGTAGGCTTATTTAATCTTGAAGCTTACCTGTTAAATGTAAATCCAGGCGGGCCTAATGAGCTGAACACACTGCCTATAGCTTGTATACAACATAGTAAGTATCGGGAGACTGGTTTGGAAACCTGACAAACTTCAAAGGACTGGGCTATTGTTTCGCGTCTGCGGTTGAGACAAGTCACGTGACAAGTACCGCGCACAGCACCCAAACAAACATGACGGACGGCAGTGATCTCTTTCTGTCTTCCTCTATACTATGTATACAATAAAGAGCCATGTGAATCATTAGGCTTAAGGAGGCTACAAAGAGCTTTTACGACTTACATACTTGTCACAACAATTACAAAATTTTGTGGTTGTTGTCAAATTAAAACAAATTAAAACAAAGCTTAGGACAGATTTTAAAGGTTTCCTTTTAAGACCATTTATTACGTCTATTTGACCATTTGTGTTGCCATGGTGACTATAATAACCCTCCAAAGACTTACCCCCTCAATAGTCACTTTTTTAGTGGATGACCTATATCCACTCTACAGTTGTTGTTGTTTTCTTCTAAAATTTGTGAAATGTTAGTAAAAGTTCATTTCTAATTGAAAGACATTTTTTAACATAGGTCACCGAGCAAATTTCTGAGATAAATTCATCAACAAAATTGTCCCTTTGCCCGTTTTATTTCTGGTTAATGCTTAGATACCGCATGTGTGGTTTACGTGCTTATATTCGGCTAAAAACCCTTTCGAGCCTCCTCTAGTCTATGAACAAACTGATAACCAGATTAATCAATCGAAACCGCGTATCTTAGTTACCACATACATTGTATATCATCATATCATAGCTTTATTTAACTTCGGATTTTAGTGTAGCTTATGCAGCTAGCATTGCCGAGCACTTAACCACCCAACCATGCATTACATCCAAAAAGCCCGAACACAACGCCGGGAACTACGACCTCTACCCTTCGCGAACAGTGTGTGGGAGTGTGCATGTGATTGGCTCACACAAGTGATTCAAAATTGGCCTTCCATCTTTGCCATCCTTAACAACAGAAGACATTAAATGGTTTCAGTTCAGTACCAATGTAATTAAGAAACAAACTGTGGCATTATTTTGGGGTTTTGTTTGATTTAAAGAATTTTTTAACGTTCCAGAGTGAGTCCAAATTAGCGTGATACACCACCCCTTTTAAACACTAGAGATATTTGTTGTATGCAGTTTTGTCGCCTTATATCGCTCGGTTCATCTCTTTTCAATAGTAATTGAATTGCAAAAGTTATGAACGTTTAAGAAAAGAGAGTCGAAAAGCGCGCAGTTGTAAGGAATCTGTCTCGTTTCTATTTGTGGCACCGTAATGAGTGTGCGTTACTAACGATGTATGCCTCATTGGCTGGAATTGTTATGGTGGCCATCAGATTGATAGGGAATGTACATGAAATGTTTTTAAGATTCTTCTACTGGTCTACAAAGCTCTCAATGGAACAGCGCCTTCCTACATCAGTGAGTTACTTAAGTACCACACCTCTGAACGGAAATTAAGATCGTCCTCTCAACACCTTCTGGCGGTCCCTAAAGCTAGACTGAAAACATATGGAGAGAGAGCGTTTGCTGTGGCGGCACCGAGACTACGGAACTCGTTCCCACTTGAACTAAGATCCAGTAGTTCGATAGACATTTTTAAACGACATTTAAAAACATCTTTTTAAACAAGCTTTTTAAATTTGTCAATTTTTTGATGATTTCGAACTTATTGATGTAATATTGTAGGATTTTTGGCTTTTTAAATATCTTTTCTAATGTAAAGCGCCATGGACAAATAGTGGATTGAGCGCTATATAAATATTTTATTACTAATACTATTACTATGCTCACGCTTCTATTTTAACCGCCTAGAAACTTAATGTTGGAATGATCATCGCAGTAAATTAAAGAAAGCGAGCTAGAAGCCGCGGCGAGATGATTTGCGAAAAGGCCATTTTCTGTGGCAGAGACACATAGCCAGAGAAGAGAAACGAGGGCCGTAATTACATCTGCGTTCGCAGTCTAGCTTAAGACTGTGAAACAAATTTATTGATAGCTCCTCAAAAAGGGTGCAAGTAATTTGCATGATAAAAAGAAAGCCTTCGGCTATCGTGAGTAGGGCCTACATGTCATCGACCTTCCTCAAATGTTGTAGCGCGTTCAATATATTACATTCGGCGGGAACTATATTGTCATTCTCGACTTTTTCGCAATCCTGGCCGAGATGTTCGAAGCAAGGTTAGCGCTAACCATGACAACCTGTAGATTTTAATTGAGTTTATCATAAAATGCAATGTAATGTCGCACGCATATACCATCTCTTCTTTTTAATATACTATAACTACTGGAAAAATTACACCCGTATTTTTGGGTGACAGGCTGGAAGCAGGCCATCGATATCTAATGAAAATAATGTCCCTTTTTTTATAAACCCTTCTTTCTATAATTTGGTTTTCTATTTTCTTTTATTTTGTATTATCTTGTGAATAGTGTAAATAAACTTGACTTGACCTATTTAAGAACGTAAATAGCTGAAATTTTCTTTGAGCTCAGATTAGAAAAACGCGGGTTCTTGTACGTTGGTTTTTAGCGGATTAAGTTTTGTGCCTTTGTGATATTCATTTTAGAGAGAATTGAGTGAGAGCTGGTTTTCTAAGGAAACTGTGACACAGCGTCAATGGCGAGTGTAACACCCTAAAGTTTCGTCTCGGCTGAGTACATATTGGTAAATTGGTCACTCATGGTTACAACAGTGAACCGTGACCCTACATATTCTGAAGATATGAGTAAGAGTTCAATTAAGGCCTCTCGACATTTACATTTGAAATACAGCGCAATTTCATAGAAACACTGTGTTATGGCATGGCCATCGGCGAAGGCACTAATTGCACTGAATGCAACTTGTCAATTTTACTAATCATGATTGAGTTCCGGCGCGAAAATTATGCTAATTTTACCCAAACACCTGTGATCGGAGGAAGAGTTTGACAAGTATTACGTTGCCATGTTCAGTTCTAATTAAATACCACCCTTACAATCAACGGTGCATAGGTGAAGAGATCTTTGTCGAAAGATCAGAGTATTGAAATATTAAGCTAGCTAAAGCTGGTGGCACACGGTTCAACATTTGTTGCTCAACAAATGTTTAACAATGTTGCAGCAACTTGTTGAACAGAATAGAGCTTCTCTTTTTTCGTTCAACCGCTTTCAACACTCAACATGTTGAATGGCCTGTTTCAACATTCAACATCGCATGACACACTATTCAACATTTGCTTTGCAGGAACTGAAGCTGAAACATTTGTTGTCCACTGCCTTTTTATGCAAAATACTGGCAGTGTGCCCCAGTAATTTAAGCCAATTCATTCTACCTATCGAAGATGGTGGTCACATTAATTTTTCGAATGGCTACATTGTTTTTTGATTACATGAAGTACCTCTTCGAAGCGAGAGGCGGCAGTATTTTAAGATGGCAGTTGTTCGTCTAAAAGCCGGTGACACACGGTTCATGATCAACATTTGTCGATCAACAAGTGTTGCAACATTTATCGATTTGTTGCAGAACAAGTATTGAACAGCTTGTCATGCCATGTTAAACGTCGTTGAACGCAGTTGAACGAAAATAGAGACAAGCTCTATTCCATTCAACAAGTTGCTGCGACATCGTTCAACATTTGTTGAGGAACAAATGTTGCACAATGTTGAACCGTGAGTCACCAGCTTTAAAAGCCGGTTCCCAATAAGTTACCTGTTGATTCGGCGTTCACGAGTCGTTTCGCTGCTTCTGTCACATCACGGTGCTTGGTTGGTGGTGTCTTTTGATTGGTCGGTGGTGTCTTTTGAACTACCTGAATATCTTCGAGTGAGTGACTTTTACGAGCGGGCGTACGAACAAATAAACACAGAAACTAATCAACTGAATCAAACCCAGCACAATGATTGTTGTAACTGCTGACCCTTGTCTCGATTCAACTCACGTCTCTCTTAGAAAATAATTGTGTTCAAATAAAAAGGAAACAAAAGAAAGGCGGAACTGACTTTGAAGTAGAATAGAGTCCTGATTCTTTCTATTTGCGGCATTCAAATGAGTATTCAATACTGACTCATTCTTCGGAGAAAGTGATGATTTTCCATAGCGTACGTCATCTTTATACTATATGTCATCTTTATTTTTCAACTGTCATGCTTGTCTTTTGTGCTTGGCTGCATACTTTCGTAGATTTTCGGGGATTAAGGGGACGAATAAAATACCCACTGCTCATTTTCGATTTTTACTTAGTAAAGGCTAGCCGCTGTACCCTCTTCCGAATATAAACACACCGCTGAGCCATTCGAAGCACCTCACGTACTCTTAGAACTTCTAGTTTTTAATTTTACTTAGTTGAGGCTATCTGTTCCCTCTAGTCTTAGCGATTCAAAAGTCTCGATCTGTCTCATTTGGGCTTGGCCCGTCAGTTTACGGTATTATCTAAATTTTGAATAGAGCCCCCGCCAAATAATAGCCAATCAGATTGGGCCTGATAACCACAACGCGTCTCGTTGTTCCACAACCAAGAGCTGCACGAGGGATTGCTCGTGCTGAATGCAAATCATGGCACAAATCTGACAGCAGCCGTTCTAAAAATAGATAATACCGTAAACTGATGGGCCGCATTCCATTCCAGATTTTTTATTGATTGCGGATTTTCTTAGCCCAGTTTGAGTTCGACCAAATGCCTGCCTAAAACAAAAAATAGCCATTAGCGGAACCTCTGGACATTTAAGCCGGAGCGTAGTTTCATGACAATAAACCCCGAGAATTCGGCCCGCGGATCGCTTATACCAGCCCTGAGAGTAGGTCCTCCACCGTCTTTCGGATACCTATCCCCGATAGGTAGTGAGGAAGAGAAATGTCGGCCCCTATGTAATATGTGACAGACCCCTTTCGTGCTCGCAGCTCAGTTCCGCTCAGTATAGGGTACGATTTCGAGCGATATATATTTGAGAGATGTATTCATTGTGTCTCCCATATGCTACGCAAGCTGTTTTTGGGACGCATTGTTGCCAGTGCATGGATTTTACACATGCGGATTTGCTAAAAACTGATGATAAAATAGCACAAGGAACAGCACAATTCTAGTCTATGTAAGTGTACGACATGTACGAAATTGTTTTCGGTTTAAAATCAGATTTTGTGTCATGAGTACGCTGTAAACAAGTTTTTTTCTTTATATATTGTTGTCAGGTACATGGTTAAGCTAATAGGGCGGTTTTCAATTGTTATTACAGAGCCAATCACGTTCTTATGATATACTCTCAGCCAATCAAAAGCCGAAATAATTGACCCTATCACGGTTAAAGCGGCCATCTTGACGGGTGGGCAAAGTGTGAAGAATCTACAGTGTTTGTTTGAGGATCCGTTATCAAATAACTTTCGTAAAATGTTAGCTCGGAAAAATTGAATTGCGAAAGTCAATGCTGTCACAAACATACCGTCTCGTCACGCTATCAGGTAGTTAGCAACTGTACTAAAACAAGCGAAGTGAGCTTTGTGGAAAATAGAAAACGACCGTGACAACCAAGAACAGTCGGTAGTTTTCGAGACGCGAACGTACAGCCTTAGGCCTAGCAGGAGTGAAAGACGGAAAGTTGAAGCTACTTATTTGACGCATATAAGGGATGGGCAAGAGGCTGTAATGGACCATTTTACCGTTGTGGCTGAGTTACCTGGCCTACGAATGGAAGTGAGGCTGCCGGTGACCTTGACCTTGTTTTGATACAAACCTCTTTGCTTTTCTCGTGTAAATACGGACTGGTTAGCATTACAACAACACGATGTGCATGATAAAAGCAATGAGGTCTGTATCAATACAAGGTCACCGGCAGCATCGCTGCCATTCATAGGCCAGATAACTGAGCGAACAACTGTGATATGGCCTATTATTTGCAATTTATGTTTTCTGTTTCTTCGTTTCTTCTAACGCTTTTATTTTATTTTCAAATTTTGTCAACGTGTTAGACCAAAGCATTGAATTAGAATAAGACACAGCCATGGGTTACCTAGCATAAGATTAGACAACAAAGTGTATGAATAGACACAGAACGTTTGCTCAAAGACGAAATAACCAATCAAGTCAATAAACTGTGATAGATAGCACAAACGAAAGAACGAAAAGGCGGCAAAATCACAAGAAAACGAGATATATTCGCTAGGTTGTGGTAGACGTAAGGGGAAAGTGAAAGATGTTTTGCGTTGCTGGTACTATAGATAAAATGATCATTCAAGAGATTGCGGTAACTTTACTCATATTTTTGTCTACTAATACGCTGATCACCAGAATTCGCGTAATTAAAAAGAGGGATGAAAGAGAGATAGCCAGGACCATTCCATGTGATGATACAGTTAGTAAGTTCGTTATCCTTTCAGCTTGTGAGGCCTTCAGTTAGTCTGTTAGTCTGTTAACTTTCGCTTTTCTATGTCAGACAGTTATGAATCAGTCAATTGAAACCCCGGCCCCCCGACCCCCGGGATTTAACTCTTCCATAGCCGGGATTTAACGCACTTTTAACGGCGCGTTGGCCCCGGTGGGCGGTGGATTTAACAAAATGCCATTGAAACCGGGACCGTGGGGTGGTGATCTAACAGCACGCGATTACCTAAGGCGGAGGCGACAGCGGGGACTTAACATGGAGGACTAAACAGCAAAGCCTTCAATCTGTTGAAACAATCCAATACGGTAAATCTGTCATCTCGGGACTGAAATGAGTGAAATTCACCTGTTTTCATATGTGTGTAGATAAAGATCATAGTAACCAAGATAGTAACCACCTATTCTCTGCGAACTATAGGTTATTGCATGGAGGTAGCTTTGGTGTGAAGTCAGCTTTTGTTCAGAACAACACCAATTGATAGACATTTTGTTAGGGAAAGTTGCCTAGCCGCTTTGTTTGAATAGGTTTTAACGGATTTAATCGTAACGGAAATATTTTTGAAGGAGTGTATTTTAAAAGATTGAATCGTAATGATAATATTTTTGAAGGAGTGTATTCACATGTAGAGGGAAAGTTGCCTACCCAATTTGTTAAAGTTGTAACAGAATCATAATGAGAATATTTTTGATGGAGAACGTACAGTCCAACCTCTCCTTACGGACACCTCTCTATAACGGACATTCCCCTTTGTCCCGAAAAAATTCTCACCCGTTTTCTAAAAAAAAACCTTCTATAACACAGACCCTCTCTAATAAGGACAACGGACACTAAATCTCGGCCCCAGAGAGCGAAGTCATATAAACTTAATCTCTTTATTACGGTCCGGTGTTGACATATAGTTGACATATAGTGTGCACGAGTTTGTGATTACGCAAGCATGAACGTTTTATTCACTGATCTTCAACTGGAGCAGTTTGAAAATTGTACTTTTATTAGTACCTTTTTAGGCGAAGCATTGCGTTATACGTAGTTCCTTTCGTTTCAAATAACTGATTCGTATAAAGTATGTACTTTACGGACAGCTGGATTCTCTTTTAGGTCTAAACATTCTTCATTCTCAAGCGACTAAACTGCATTTTTAACACCGGAATAAACTCAACTAAAGGAAAACGAAACGAAATGTGGACGTTCTACATCTCCATAGCAATTTTACATGTTGCTGTTCTTTCACAACAACCTTTTTGAACAGATGCTTATGGGAATATAACAGCTAAAAAAGAAACAGTTGTAACCAATCAATGACCGGGAGAGTCCCTGAATGCACCAAAAGTTTTCTAACTTTTAACACTAGTTCATTAGGAGCTATTGCTCTTTTTGAATAACTTGTTAGTTTTTTTGTCCATCCCCTGTCCAACCAGACACGTTAATGTCATTGTATACGCTAAATTATTGTCCTCGTTTGTTCGCGCGGAATTCAAACAATAAAACCAAAAATATGTCTGAAAAAGCGACAGCGTTTTGAAGTTTTACCGGAAAAAGCGTGGTTCCTTTTGCTGTTTTGTCATCCTTAGCAAATGCCCATGCGCTAACTCCGTGTATTACAAATTAGTACCAAAAATATCGTTACCATATGGAAGACATGACAACTATAGTCGCAAATATATATCGCTCCAAATCATAGTATAAAGCAGAAGGAGTTGAGCTGCGAGTACGTAAGGGATCTGTCACATATGGTCTAGGGGCCGACATTTCTCTCCCTCACTGCCTATCGGGGATAGGTATCTGAAAGCGGCAAGTATAAGCGATCCGCGGGCCGAAATCTCGGGGAGACTCGTCATGGTACACCGCTCAGGCTTAAATGTCCAGAGGTACCGCTACCGCTTCTGCATGTTTTTCTTTAGGTATTTAGTATGCGCATGCGCAACTACCCTTGTGTAGATTACTTTCCGTCCGTGATAGATCTATTGTTGAAAAGAAGAAAGAGCAGTAGAATAAGTCGTAATTAGGGTCTCTCCGTTGGGAGGACCACCAGTAGTTAATATTCCAGTTAGCAGTGATAGTTTTTGACAACATAACAAGTTCGCATTTTGTTTCTGTTCGTGCGTTCCTCGTATCATTGTGTAACCCCGTTAGTTGGTTGATGACAAAGAATTGGCTATCGCAGTTCTTTGTTTCCTGCTGAAGAGGTACGATTTGAACCAATTAAGAGCCATGACCGCTGCAAGTTTAGACAATAAAAGATTGTGATGTACGGCGTCGAACGCTTTCGACAAGAGCTGAAATCTAGTCGCGGAGTTAAAACTCCAATCCCAAAGAAGAAGTGCGCAGATCTCCCTCGTCAGCTGGTTTGTTTGTTGCCATGTTTAGTTTAACTTTTTGCAGAAGTTCTCCCCAGTTTTATATAAATACAAACTGCTGAAGTCAGTCGCGGGATTTTTTTTTCCGCGAGACATTTGTTTGCTGACGTCATCAGCGTGTATCATTGGTAATTTACTTGCTGTGTTATAATTATTGTTGTTTGAGCTGTAATGTTGGGGACTTTAGGGACCTTAGCATCTACTACGGCGACGTCCACGGAAACGTCAGTTAAAACTGCTAGTTTACGGTTTCCAAATATTTTCGTGATTAATCCAGTTTGCTGAATTGGAATGAATTGGAATGACGGAAACGTCAGTTAAAACTGCTAGTTTGCGGTTTCCAAATATTTTTGTGAATAATCCAGTTTGCTGAATTGGAATGAACGGTGTTCAAACTAAGAAAGATCAAAGTGCTCTGTGAGCAAACTCGTGAATTGAACACGTAAATTAAATTATTTTTTAGTTGGATTATGTCTATAATTTTTGGTATGCTGACTATTCATATAACTGTCGCACTCACATGTTTGCCCGTGTTAAACATACATTTGATCGTACCAAAATTCTTGGACCTACAATGTTGGGAGTTGTTGCGCCCGTCTGCACGCAGCCTTATGAAAGCAGGAAATAGAACGTTTCTACTGCTGAAAATATCTTGTTTCTTGAGCACGGGAATGAGTGTATGGGTCCTTTCGGGTGGAGAGGCCTTTTAACCGACTGACAAATACCATAATATTCTGCGATGTGCAATTTACGGAACGTGCTCAACTGCCCACGCCAGAAACTTTAGAGAGACTGGTGCGCGCGTGATCAAGTTGTTTGGGTAGACGGCAAGTACATGTTTACATTCATCTTAGGGCAGGTTCGATAGACCTAATCGGCTAATCGGCAATGTTGTACCCAACTCAAGTCCTTTGGACATAAATCGTTTTGTTCTAAGTATTTCCGTATCATTTAAATGTGAATGCTACATTATAACACAAATACAATAAACAAGGAATCTTAACCCCGGGAGATCTGAATTGAGTACAACAATGCGTTAGCCGACTAGGTCTATTGACCCTGTTCTGGATAAGAATAAACGGAATAAACTCTAGATTTTTCTTGGGAGGCAAGTTAAGGGAGATTTCTCAACAACATTTTGTAGGGAAACGATGCTGAGAATCTCGTTTGAATTCCGATGACACCAAAACACTCCAGGACTATTTTTGAGGTGTAAAGCATCGTAATCTTATTCCTGAATAAGGCCAATTCACAGACGCATGCAAATCGAGACCTAAGCTTAATATCGGGATATTTTTTGAGATACTTAGAAAATCTCATTATATTTAGAAAAAAAAATGTGATATTTAAAATTTTGCAACGAAAATTTATTTCAATCTTGTTTATTTTCCTAGGAAAATTGAGAAAGAGAGCTAGGGTGCTTTCGATTGAGAAATCTGGATTTAGATCTTCAAATCGGGATCTTTTGGATTTCCTTTCCAACACAAAATCCGAAAACGGATTTCGCTCGCTGTATATATTTGAAGGACAAGATAATTGCATATTTTTATAATTAACTTTAAGTTGATCAAAGTTTATACGGAGTGAATTGTCGTTGAGGATATTTGGAATAAAAGCATTTAGAAGCGTTTTCATCACTACCAATTTGGAATTTATTTTAATAAATAGCTTATTTTAAATCCACCTTATTGTACGAAGCGTTTGAGATATCGGCTCAGGTATCTATAGAGTATCCTATAAAGGGTGGGTCGGTAGCACGTTTTGGTGTCGTTTTCCGGCGGAAGACAGGTCTTTTTATGTGCTGAACGTGTTGTGTTTGACGTTAAAAATACACGCCCATTTGCATTCATATAATACCAAGATCCATATAATTCTGAAGTAGTTTTGGGGATGACCCATTCGCTATGTCCGACACAATGCCGATTTTACATGAACTCTGGCTTATCAAAATGAAAGTGGATTTCTGCAGCAAATTCGGCATATTGAGGGCCAGCTTTCGGCGCAAATGGAGATTGCAGCTTATTAAAGAGGCTGCAGTTTTTAATAAAAGAACGAAAAACAGTTAAAGTTTGAAATTTACAACGAGTAGACCAAGATCTCGATTTGAGTTGAATTTCTTCACATGGTTCGGATGTCCCCGCTATGCGGGTCTTTTAACAGAAGTCTTGGCCCCTTGGGCGGGGTAATAAGCCGTTTTTTAACACTTGGTAAATGTTAAATTCCCGGGGGTCGGGGGGTCGGGGTTTCAATTGACTGGAGCATTATTCATGAAGTCACTCACTGATCGGTCAATTACCTCGCTACAGCCTTGGACAAAACTAGTTGAGACACATTTCTAACCGGCTCAGATTTCGCTCATGTACAACTTTCTTCACCCCACGTCAGAACCTATTAAATGATTTGTCCTCTCCTCTCCCCTGTCTCAATGTTGTTTAGAGGTCCAAAAGAAGTAGCTGACGCAGTTTCGGTCCGAAATCAACATTGACAGGGGGGAGGGGAGGGGAGGGGAGGAAGACCTGTCGCACGTTTAGTTATCACGTTGGATTGTGGAGCAATTTGAGTGTGTCTCAAAAGTTCTGGCCAACGTTGAAGATACGCTATAGTTTCCCAAATATTTGAAGACGAGTGAGACGTTCCGAAACACTTTGCGGGTTATTTAGAAAGTTAGTCACTTTTTTAGCGATTTTCTCGCTGGAGACTGGAGATTCCACTAAATGACTTTTAATCATCATTGATTAATTTCTGAATTTATTTTTAACATCCACTGTGGTGGTTATCCATTTTGTGAATTAGCAATTTAGATTTAGGCTTAATTCAAGTGATAATCCTAATTTATGGTGGTCAATCAACGCAACTGACTCCAAACATTAATGCTACGAAATACTGAGACAGCGCTTTTCACAACATGATAAAATCAGTTTGCGTACAAGCCTGGTTTTCATTAGGAGAAAATGATTAACATATACGCAGACTCATCGACTTATTGCTAATTGCTGACTTTTTCCTTACCTAAGATTCTTATTATCAAAAGGCCACCGCGTCTGCGTATGTTGTTTCCGCTTATGCCTGTTTCATGGTGAACACCATGCGTAAGAATCATGACACTATCATATGGCCATATTGTGCATTATGCTATGATTAATGAGCGTGTGTTTTTGCGTTCTTTTAAAAATAAATTTAGAATGATTTATTGATCGTTTTGTGCCCGGTTCAATTATTCCACTCGCGCCTGATGGACGCGGTGGACCGATTATAGCTTTCGATGACGCTCGTACCTGTTATTTCGTATCTACAGTAACGCGCATGCGTGGAATAATCCATTTTTACCCCTGCCACCGTAGAAAACACGACGTCAACAGTTATCAGGGGAAAAGGGGGTTTTGTTCAAAGTCCAAATAGCCGGAAATTCTAAGTGCTACTTCATGATCAGCGCCACAAACACGAGGAAAGTTTATTTTTATACGAGCCATTTAGGCGGCTGTTTTTTTCGGCGACTACAAAGGTGATATCATTTCGACAAGTATTTCCGGAACAATTTATTTCCGTAGCTTCCGTGCCGTAGAAACATCAGGGAGTTTATTTTTGGCCAGCTACTTAAGAGTCGGTTCGCAAAAGCGTTTTCTCGACCGCATCGGATGATCTCATATTCCAAAAACTGTATTTGGAAGAATTCATTACGTAACTTCCGTGCCAGCCCAAGGCATTCAAAGATTTGTATTGGATTGTACTTATAATGAAAATTGTTATATGGTCAGTGAGAAGTTAGAGAGGAGATTTGATAGTCTGGATGCAATAGCAGGCCCGTAGGGAACTTGGGTGTTCGACAGGTGCGCAAACACCTCTTCACACCCCCCACCCCTTCTCTTCCCTCACCCCTTCTCTTCCCTCACCCCTTCCCTCCCCC
>BLFK01000665.1:305106-336073 GCA_014634185.1 Astreopora myriophthalma | reverse complement strand
TACCTATAGATTTTTCTCGTTTAATTTGATTGCCTACTTTTCTTTTCCACCGCTTTCAAAACGACTTTGCGGTATCAGACTACACATGCAGGTTTTTCCAAATTTCCCAGGACAGCATGTGCCTCGCCCCACAAAATTCCTGCACCTCTATCGCCTGTGTCTTTGCACGCAGCCAGCCACCAAATTTCGTGCTTAATAACTGCAATAGCGTTTTTGGAAAAGTCTTTCAACCGCCGGTCAAAAATTAGCGACTCCAAGACTCGCTTAAAGTATTATTCTTATTATGAAAAATGTGAAATATCCCTTGTTATATAACTTCCTCACCACAAGATATTAGGTTTCAGGTTTCGATTGATTCTCCGTCATAGAATGCATGCAATACGGTGCATTTTCCAGACTTATCGTCGAAAATTAAAAGTTTGCAGGTGTAATTCCGAAAAAGAGAGTGTCTTCTCGCCTTTTTGCAAAATGATTTACAAGCTACGCCTTATAATGTAACCTCTCTTAGTCAGTCAAGCCAATTATTCTAGCGTTCCTGTAAAATGCTAAAGATGTTCATGCGTGAAGACCCAATAATGGTGTGATTTCTTTAAGTACGAATATTACTGCACGTAGAAATGGGCGGAAGTTTAAAAGAAAAAACCTTCGGACACTAGTCCTAAAATTCCAATTGCCGATGATATCTTCCTCTTAGAGCGCGGCACTGAGTTTACATATGAATAAAGGCAGTTGGGAATTATTCTTGTGCAGTCCTTTCAAACAGAGCACAGGCAGCGCATGCTCAGTGTTAGTTCGGTAAAAAGTATTTTCGTGACTCGTGATCGGCGGCTTTTTTCCCCCGTGAAATGTGAAGTAGCTAATTTTTTCCTCGTGAATCGTGATTTCCGTAGCGGCCGCGAGGCGTGATTTTTCGAAATTATTTTCCGTGAAACGAGAAATACACGTTTAATTCGCCGTGAACTATGATTTTTGTTATGTCTTCGTTTTCGTGAATTGTGAAAGGACGGTTTTATTTTCCGTGAAACGTGATCTAACAACATCGTCATTTCGTTGACGAGTCACGCAAAATAAGGCGCGAACCATTTATACGAGAATTTCGCGTCTTATGTAGGACGCGAACGTATAAATGGTACCGTTCGCGTCCAATTTAAGACGCGTCTTATTTTCTCCCGTATAAATGGCCCTATTGATACCAAACTTAGTACTAATTTAACTTAACCCAGGAACCGTGGCCACTAGATTCTTTTGAGCGGAATGACACATATAAATTTTATTTTGCGTTTGGAACTGTTAAAGTAAAAGTAAGGAACCTTTGTTTATACACGGTGATATTTTAAAGCGTCAAACTTATGGGGCCGTGTATAGAACGCAATAATTCAAATGAACAGACTGGAAGGAGGCGACCAGTTTGCTATTCACAAGGCGTGGCGGAGTTGAATTCGAGACGACACCGAAGACAAATCCAGTTGGTAGTCAGAAGGGCATTTGAACACGGCACATCCGCGTGGAAATCCAGCGCCTTATCCACCAATCTCGTACCCAGAGTCCTCGGGCTCTTTGGTCAGCGGGTGGGCGCCCGGAGAGACTCTGGGATAATGGACGCCATTTTTCCCACAAAATCTGGGACGGTTTCTTTAGAAGCTGTTAAGTAACAGCCAATCAAAAAATTCGAATTTTTTTTCATTATCCCAGAGTCTCTCCTGGCGACAACCCTCTGACCAAAGAGCCTGAGGACTCTGGGTACGAGATTGAGCTTCCACCAAATTCCGATTCTAAACCTCCCTCCTCCCCTTGTTGCAAGCGTCGTTCCATTTGTCCTTTTACGTTACGGATTGTAGTCTGTTTCTGCTCTCAGTTGGTTGTGTTCTTAGAGTTTTGTAGTTGGTTTGGTCCCAAGTATTAAACCGCGAAATTAGATCGTAAGGCGCTTTTCATTTGACAGAACTGACCGGCCAGACCGGGCATTTGGCTGGGCCGGCTAACACTACAACGCCTTCAAAATAACACACTTCTCGAGCGTGATTTATACTCCTCTAAAAGAATGTGAGGGATATCATGCAACTGCTTGTTCAAATTGTTGTATTTTCTTTGCAAACTGACAGGTCTGGCCGGCGAGTTCTGACAAAGGGAAAGTGCCCTTAGTCCTACTTCATTTCTTAATTCTAAATTAATTTGCAACTCCAAAAATTAATTTGCTGTATACCACTTAGACCCCTTACACTCGGATGCAACCCCTTGCGAACTTGAATCGAACGGTGGCCTTTAAGCGGGAGTTTAGGGTACCTAGGCTCAGATATTTGTGAAATATGCTTTGTGCCGGCTTTGTGTCACGTTCTGGAAAAGAAAACAATTAAGCTGGAAACGAAACGGTATCAGCCGAAGCATCCGATACCTTGTACAAGTGTCGATACCTCAGTATGTTTCCAGGTATCGATACTGTAGGAACGGATGCTTGTTACTGATATTTGACCATTCTTTCTTTCACTTAACCAATCACACAGGCTGGGTAATACTCGCGTGCCACTCGGCTGACCGTCAAGAGGTGACACTATAGCACGGCGCCAAACGTGTGTTAATAAGGTGATATCGATTGCATTGCTTTGCAAAGAGGGCTTCACTGAAAGAACGGCGGAAAGAGCCATGCGACTGCTTGGAACCGAAAAAGTGTTTTACATTACTAAGGACAAAGGTAATCAGGATTCTTCTATTGTTGAGTCATTTAACTGTAGTAATTAATTCTTGAATCACAATTGCATTACGCTTAACAACCTAAGCTTATCCACTGTGACTAGATTAGGCTAAACCGTGGCAAGTTACCATGCGTGAAATTCACTTTTGCGTTTAGAATTGAACCCATCTACGTGGGAAGTGTTTTGATATTTGTGAGCCATAATAGCTTGAACTATATCGTTGTTTTTTTACTTACTTGTAACCGCAATTTATGGGTCTTGTATGCATCACCTCTGATTGAATTTCAGTTCTCATAAGTTGATCTATCCTAACTGGCAATGTGTGTGTACCGTGATGTCCAGAACTTTTTTGTCTGCTCTTGGCCGTGTGACTCGGTGCGACTAAAGCTTATTTCCTGCTCTACCGCGGTCAGTTACGACTCGATTCTAACCGTTGAGCGTGTAGATGAAATACTGAAATGTGGTCATACAAATGATCGAGCGCTTTTGAGCAGAACTTTCCAATGATCCCAGGTTTTATGTTTTTATGTTACTCGTGGTGGTTCTAAATCTTCGGTTCTGAGCCATTCTTTCTTGTGCCGGTTCAAGTCCTTAAGTGTGACCTTTCAAATGAAAGCTACTGAGTAGTGACTTTCCTATAGTGCTGTTTATTATGCTGTATAAGGTGGTTCTAACTTTTGAGTCTGTGGATGAAATCTTAAAGTGTGACCATCCAAATGAAAGCTACTGAGCAGTACTTTGCCGTGGTGCTGTTTATTATGCTGTACAATGTGATTCTAACTTTTGAGTCTGTGGATGAAATCCTAAAGTGTGACCATCCAAATGAAGGCTACTGAGCAGTACTTTGCCGTGGTGCTGTTTATTATGCTGAAGTGCCAAAAGCCTGACCATTCCACATTTGATCTAACAATAGGAAATGTTCTTGCGTTTCCTTTGTGCTTTACGTGTTTTATCGTATGAATAGTTTTGGGTTAAAATGGTTAATTTAGCTAGCTGTATCATTCTGCTCCTCATTTTTGTTCTGTACTTCTGCATAAAGGCCCGGTTCAACTGCCTGGAAATCACTGCAGGGGACACAATCTTCCATCGACAAACGGTCATTAGTCCTAATGGCTTTTTGCAATAACTTTTTATTCTCCTGAAATCGTTAGCAATGTAATTACACCTTTGTTCAAGGAACAATGCCTGGCTATAACAAGTCTGGGCACCCTACAAAGGTGGTGCCTTAAAGTAATTCAGGAGGTCCACTTTCGCGCTTTTTCAATGCCAATTTCAACGATTTTTTGGCTTTTAACTGAATTATGCATTGATACTAACAAAATCACCATACAGCGCGAGACGAACTGATTGCCTTCGGGAAGAATTCTATTTGGTCCGGTTTGCTACTCGAGAAGAGCAATCGTTATATATTACTCTTGTGTGTAAATACAATGTCATTCCATCTTGAATTATAGAAGTCTTTATAATACAAATACAAAATACTGTCTCTTAAGATTATTGCTTAGCTCTATGGCTTTGCGTATGCTATTCGTCTATATCAAATTATGTTTCGAGAATCTGTTTAAATATGGAAGCTGTCGCCTCTAGTAAATATACCTTAATTACGTGAAAAAAAAAACACATTCTGTTTACAACTTCTGGTTTTAGTCTGTTTTGCATTTTCTATCATATTGGTCTTTCATATGTAATTTATGGACCATACCCAACTGTTCGAATTTTGCGAAGATATTTCATGGTGTACGAACTTTCATTTCGGCGTGTGCTTTGCGCCCGAAGTTCGTTATACTTGTGGGCTTTACGGCTTCATTTTGCCGCGAGGCGATCTCTTTCCGTAGTGCGATCGGTTGTTATCTTCATCATGTCCCCATTGAGTGGACAATTTTTATTTTCTGCTAGTCAGTCCTGTTCTAAGGATGCTGTAAACCGCAATCTTTACAACCACAATCTTTAACAATTGATACCTTTTTGACCACGAAGGCAGGATTTTGTCCAGGGCATTCCAGTCGCACTTCATAAGTTTCCAGTTCTGATGGCACGCAGAAGGAACAAGATACGAATCGCTTGGGGATGTAAAACGAATTGCATTGTCCATAGCACATCTTGTTATCTACACTCGCGCTTATGCAACCATGGTGCCGTATAGTTTCTTTGAATTGATAGCCTGTGCAAAAGTCTGTTTTCAAGTCAAGATGACCCAGATTTATAAGAGACAGACCGTTTTTCAGGGGCAAATCGTTGTGAACAACTGTTTGCGGCGATCCAACAGAGTTTAGCACCTCTTCACTGTTCTTGGAATGGGCTTGTGGATTCGATGGATTGTTATCTTCTTCTTGTACACGCAGATTGCGTTCAGGTTTCAGTGGTGGTTGTAAAGCGTTGCTGTTTTGCTTTGAGGGGAGGCTATGTTTCGCTGTTCCACGTGACTCCCTCAGTTGCATGAATGCGTGTTTGCCAAGACTAGTCTTCGGTCTAGTGTTCCGTGACTGATAACGTTGATTGATACCGTTGGTCTTACCTTGCGGTATTCTGGAACCTAACAGCTTACCCAGTTCTGACGGCGGATTTGGAGTGATAATTTCATTCCCTTGTTGCACGGGAATTGCGTTGGTTATTTGTCCATTTTCTCCTGTTGGTAACGCAACGGATTCTGTCTTCTTTAAATCTGACAACATTAGAACGGGGGTTGAACAGATAAACCGCATCTCCGTTAAAATCAGGAACACAAGAAAACAGCAATGGCTGCAGTACAAAAATCCCATTCTAAACAAGAAAGAAAAAAAATAGTTACTTTAGTTAACTAAATCTGTCATGACGGCCAACTTCACTTCTCTTACATCAGTCGCATCCAAATCGTAAATCAAGTAAGCGCGCTGGTAGAGAAAACAAAGTAGTGGTGAATTTACGCGCGTTCTTTATATAACACCGCTTGCAATATTATTTTCCCAAGCACGTAGACTTGTCGTCATTGTCCAGACTAGAGAATTCGTAACACGCTCAAAATATTCTTAGAAACCGCTGAATTTCACGAGGATATTGCAGTAGTAATATAAATTTTCTGGCGCACCACTTGACTTTACTGACTTGCGGTCTTTTTTTACCGTTGATGTAGGGTTTCCGCGTTAATTGCGGTTCCAATGAAAACAAAACGTGTTGCTCGCTTCGGTGCCCAGGGCTTGCCTCTAGTCAATCGGGTCGTTTCATGACGGAACCCTAGAGTCCATCGACGGGCATCGCGCGCGGATGGTATTAAACTCTCATTTGTTTGTAGCGTATTTGATTGTTTTGAGTGCGTTATATATTACACTTGTGTCGACTCGTGGATCGACGATGAATGTCGAATAGCGAACTGTATTACTCCTGTTTTAAAAAAGACAGATTTCACGCCTAATAGTAATCAATGATTTGACGACCACGAGTCGCTCTAACGAAGCCCGATCTAACGTGTTTGCTTTTGCGTCGCTTTCACTTCACCATATCAACACAGGTATACCACTGTTTCAGTTTCCACAGATGCACCACCCCAGCTTCTTTAGAAACTCATCTCTGAATAGAGTGAATCAGTTAACTACGAAAAACAAAACGTCCGACTACTTACGTTTCACGCTCGATAGTTATTTCTCACAGCTTGAATGGTAAGCGTTTATCTGTAAGAAGAGAAGGACAAAATATTAGCAGACTATTCAACAAGAAAAGGGGACGAAAGGATTGCGCTCTCAGCAAAGTGCGTGGCGGAGAACTCCCTCTATAGCGCTTAAGGGCTCTAAATTATGGCGTGCAGCTTCAAAAGCTGTGTTTTCTTTTTAAATTACACTTTACCAATTGATGAAAGAGAAGTATAAACGTCTGATTGTCGAAGGACTTGAGTGGCACGGAATGCTGCCGAAGTGTTGCCTTGGAAGAGGCACAAGCCAAAATTGAAGTACTGTACCTAAGCAGTTGTTTTAACTGAGCTCCTCTGGTCAGCCCTGTGGTTTATATTGTTTCTCGCCAAGGAATCATGCCCCTTTACCGGCGAACAACATGTAATTGGGGAAAATTACGACACCTTCGTCATTGTTCGGCTAAACTGTTTTTGGACCAGCTGTCTGCGAACTCAACGCGTGAGACTTCAAAGCTGAGATATAGATGCTTCGCTCCTCACTGGCGCAGGAAAGCTGGCGCCGGTGCTGATCTGCGGTGAATAGCCTAAATTGCTTTCGAGCTGATTGTTACTCTAGTATTGTTACTTTCGGCAACTAGAAACCGCACAATAGCATTTAGCAAACAATGGGAAGCCAACGCTTGTGATGCGTTAACACGCTTTGACTTTTCAACGTCTTCCAGGAGCATTTTCTACTGCAACTTATACACATCTTACCAGAAAGAAGGCTTTTCTAATTGCGACGTTAGCATCGCTTGATTTATTACAATTACTGGCACGAGTAAAGGTTCGGTAGTAAAAGTCGGTAATTACTGTTTTAATTGACCAAATTTGATGAAAAGGAAATAAATTTTGCTGACGCCATTACGAAGTCCTGGACGTCAAAAAAAAATTGAAAATATTACAAGATTTTGTTTGCGAGACTTCAATAATGGCACCGATAGACACAAAATAACTTTGACGCTCTCTTGTTGAAATAGACCGCGTACTTAAGTTATAAAGGACCGTCTACTGCCATGGCTATTCATTTAAAGCTAAGTCGAAAACACAAGGCCAGGAATCTCAATTAAGGTCATGTCCCGGGACCATTGCATGGAAAGCGATGTTGACAGTCACCTAGAACGTGCGACGTAAGACAAATGTACTTGTTTTGAGGGCGCAATATTCAAATTAAGGAAGCAAAATGAAAAATAATGTTTTCCTGTGATACTAAGGTCATAAGCCCCTCTCTAAAATGGTGGCTAGGGTCTGTTGGATTTTTCTCGTAAAGTCGAGTATTATGCGTCACCTGTGAAACGTGGCTCCACTGGCGGTATTATGCTCTAATTTTACCGCACTAAAGTGACGCTGTTCGCCTCCGTACCTCATAAACAAACATCCCCATACATACTTTGACATCACATCTTCAAGAATAGAAGTGCTAGCTGATCGACTGACATTAATGCTGATCCGATTTAGTTTTTAAACACTAACACGAGCACTATATCAAAATAAACTGTGGAAGTCAGTGTACCGTTGTGTTGTTAAAACGCACACTCCTTTACCATCATTGTACTGTCTCGAGTTGCTGGAAGAAAAAGCATATGGCTTTCTACAGAATAACAGAATTAAGCCACAAAATCTGAGCATTGCGCCCGAGTATTTTTAGTGGCATTTGCTCTAGATGTAGCATTAGCAGTATAATTTTTTTGCCGGATTACATCGAAGTTGTGATGTTAAGCCAACTTTTAGGTTTTTTAAAGCAATGCTAAAACACAACAAATACAAAGCTCGTGGAGACAAGGACAGTTTCTTTTTCTTTTTCTTTTTATTTTTAACAATAACAATAATATTTATTATAACACTTCACATCAAGAATAACTAGTACAAGGTCCACCCAATTTTTCATACCATTGACGACTAGTTACCATTTCTAGCGCAATATTGCAAACTTTTATATTGTCAGGCAAAGAGTGGAAAAACATAAACTGAATCTGTGAAAAATTTAAAGACGTCTATTGCTATAATCGGGGGTATACGCCTGTTACGAGCTGGAAAACAATACACGACAGAAGGTCAACAGCGACACAATATTCACTCCACTGAGTGGATTCAATATTAACTCATATATGACGCTCCATGATACTGCTATCGCAAAGGGTTTCCCATCCTCTAACAACACAATAGCCCCAACCATAAAAAATGTCTCATTAAAAATTTGGGAAATTTCGGACCGTCATTTCTCCAAAGACTTTGAGACGATACAACTTTTGGATTTACATGAACTGGACGCCATGCTAACCTCGAGAGGTTGAATGTTTCAACTATCGACGGCTATTGGTCCTGGCGAATCCTTTTCTTAATGATTTAGCATCAAAATATAAAGCTGAGTAAGGCGATCCCAAAACTTCATAAATCGTGCAAAGTCTACATTTCTATAATCCTTAAGGGCTTTCGATAAAAGTCTGAACAAAAAATGTGACATCTTTGCTTGAGGCGCTGTTAGACTGTGCAATGTTCCGTGCAATTTCTGTCACAGATTGCGAGACAACTCGCAGCCGAAACATTTCACAGTGTAACATTCCTTGAAACGGTCAATCGTTCCGAGATTAGTTGAACTGCAGAAAGTAGAATCGAGTTCTACTTTTCGTACAACTTGTCTCGCAAAGAGTTCACCCTTTGGCAAGGTATGTTTAAATGTCTCGTGCAACTTGCAGCCGGTGGAGCTGCGGATAACCGGTGTTGCAAGACCAGTTAGACGAATCACTGCATAAAGTAACAGGGCCTTTTAAAAGAGTTAACACTGAAACTGAGCTTCTTCAACCATAGATGGTATGGATCATCAGATTTCAAAATGAACTTTTTCACCTTGCGCTGCGGATTTCTTTACAGGTTGTCTCTTTCCGTTCGTGAAAGGAGACCAGACAAATGAACAACCGCTCCAAATTAGGTCGAGTTGAACTACGGAGCAGTGCAGGGTCTTAACAGCATTTGATATGTCATCGACATTCTCTCTGTGCAGGTTATTTTAAATTTGTTTTCGGTATAAAATTCCTCGAACCAGAAGGAAATGTTACTACAACATCTATAAGCGTAATACAAGTAGAATCGTGTGAAAAAACAACTAATATTGAAATGGGAAAACTGACGATATATTCAGTCTTTTGCTCAGTTCCTTGAAACATCAAAACATTTTGCAGTAGGAATGACGGCTTGTTCTTTTATATTCTTACAGTCCAAAAATAGTTTTCCACGAGTCTGTTTGGTTAAAATTCTTCACGTGACATGAATTGTGTTTACCCACGGAAAGCCGTTATATTCTCTGCGCTATATTGCCCTTTCCGAAAAAGTGTACCCGTATGTATAAAGTTCTTCCGTAAAAAGAAATCTCAAGTTAATCAACTTTACGCACTTTTGTTGTCTACCAGAAGGGACTTCAAGGGCTATCAAATTATAAATTCGAGTCCCTTAGTCAAGTCCAGGACTTTTTCAGCCTTGAGACAGTCGAGCAAAAAACGGTACTCTTAAAGGATGTCATTATTGACAAGACAAGTTCACGGTTGATTCGCGAAAACTCGAACCTTCGAGGAAAAGCAGGAAAGTTTAAGGAAAGTTCTAGTTATCCGGGGACTGGGAAGAGATGACTGAAAGAACGAAGACAAACCAGTGTCTGCCGGGTGTTGTTAAAAAAAATGTGCCTAAGGTCCCTAAATTCCAAATAAAGAGTGAAGCGTGACTGTATGATATTTTAACTCCAATTTCAATCTTTGTTTTACTACACACATGCAATGAATAATATTTAAAGACAGAAGAGACTCGACTTACCAATGTAAATTTGGCCACAATTTGTTAAAGAACGTTATGCGATGCCATCGCAAACAAGGCCCCTTGCTTATCTCGCCCTCAGTTTATCTGTCTATTTAATCAGTGTCATGTCAATCGCAAAACATGGATTTTGTGACGTAAATGGTTTTTAAAATGACGTTTTCGCTAAATATGCTGAACACAAAATAATCTGATTGAACCAAATATGTAGATAGATGTCATAATTCTTCCAACATCATAAATTTTCTTTTAATTTCGGAGTATTCTCGCGTCATTATCGACAAATTCATCAGTTCTTTCGTCATATTTTTTTCCTACGCACCAAAGATCGACCTTCAAACTAATTGTTCGTTGTACGCAAGCCGTGTGATAAGTTCTAATAACCAATATATGCGTCACCTGGGCTGGACAGTTATATTTGCTCTTGGTAATTTTGAACCAGTACGCAGGCGTAACCCGCTCGTTGGGAGCTTTGTGACGAGAGACTTTAGTCCAAACTCTATAAAAGTTGTACCTTGTTATACTTTTACTCGTGTGTAAAATGCTCCTGGATTCAGTGTATGATAATGCATCTTAACAGGGAGAGTTGCTTTGGAATCATAGAGATAACTCTTGCTGAAGGTTTTCAAACTTGGAAGGAGTTTTTATATTAAGTTAAGTAGAGAAACTGCGTCTTTGTTACCTTTTGACTAGCTTAGTTCATGACGAACTGCCACAATTTCACTTCAGATTTTGTTTCAGTTAATCGTTTGTTTGCTGTTGATGTTGTTATTATTGTTGTGGTTTTGTGCTTTGTTTTGCAAGTTTCAAACCATTCAAATAGTTCCAGACTACAGTGAAATTAATTATAGTGTCACTTCATCAACACAGCAGTGTTTGGTGGCGACGCTACATCATTAGTTTCATTTGGTTTTGTTCTCTCTCTCTTAAGAATCTTACTGACTAAGGCAAAAGTATAGAAACGTGTTAATGCTTCATTACAACTTATTACAAAAACGGAGGGTCATGTATCAAGTATCTACAGTCTAGAAAGGAGGTCATTAGACATCTACCCCGAAGTCAACGATAAAACCCTGCGATTCGCATCTCTTAGTGTTTTTAATTAACACCAAAATAGCGTGACGTTCATTTGCGTGCATTGTCAACGCGTGTCGACTCTACCAGCGCCCTGCAAGTTGGCGTCGTGATAATATTTCCATTGATAATGGATTTACAGCTTTGGAGAGGCACACGACTATTCTTGACCACATCCGACCATTAATATAACAAGTTCCTTAAGGCCGGTACCTCGCTGTGTAAACACTTCATGAAACAAAGCGTACCCGAACACGCCATGCATGAGTCATCAGCAAGCCTTGAGGGCCTGAGCTTGACGACAACCCTTATTACGCAATGATGTTTTCTGCCAATTTTAAGGTCTCTTATCATATCTCTCAGATACTACTAGCCCTATGATTACCAATTTAGCAAGCGGTCTGTATTCTACAGTACGGCCCGCTTGACTTCGTGGTGTGGTTTGCAGCTCGATTCGATTACCAAGAGATACAATCTTACTAACCTCGTTTTCTCGGTCGTTACTGTAAGTTACGGCACCTTGTCTTTTCCACTTCAATTCATGGCCCGAGTGCATGCCATGAATTTAAGTACTGGGGACCTTAAGCAAAAGCGTTTCTGGTCGACGGACGGCAAGCGAAAGTGCATGGACTTATCGTATTGTTGGGAAGTGGTTCCCCCCGAATGTTCAAGCAAATCACCTCAATTAGCGTAAAGACAGAAATACAAATATCGTAGCGTCAAGGTGTGTTAGAAGGGAAAACCGTCGGCTAAAGTTCTTGGTTACCCGAGAGCTAGGTATTTATTTGGTAAGGGCGTTAATCGCTTATTTGGCCTTAACCTTTTCATGACACCCTTAAGGTCTCAATTTAAACGCTCATGCAATGTTTTGATCTGATAGGTAAGGTTCACGCGCAGTAGCCCATCACTAGCATAATGGGCTCTTGGTTCACGTTGACCTAATGAAGTGCATGTTCCTGGAGAAAACAAAGAAAAGGCGGCCATCAGATTTTGGAGGAGAAGATTCCTTTCTGAATTGAACTCTGTGCAAATTCGTTCTTTCGTCGGGTTCAGTAAACCAGTATGGTGGCTGGTCGCGTGAGCGAACATTCTAATTCCAAAACTAACCAGTCTAAATTAGTTGTTAACCCTACAAAGTGCTTAGAGCTAATCAGTGAGCCCCGGCCTCCCAGTGGGTGGGGGGTCATTGTTTCCTTTAAACATTTGCTTGTGTTCCCTTGTTCCCGAAATTAATTCACGACTTTTTCCCACCTTTTCCATCCCTAAAATGTTTTGTGTTCCCTTGCTCCCTGAGATATTTTGTATTTGTTACCTTCTTCACCAGTTAAAATTAGTCATGTTCCCTTGTTCCCCAAAACCTCTGGGAGGGGCTCATCAGCAAACCAAGTTCTTGGACCAAACAGAGTAAGCATATACATGAGATCTTAACCTTCACTTGGTTCGTAAGGGTGCGTTGTTTGGGCACTATTCCAGAATAAAAAATACACGGATTGTTCAGTTCATCTGTTGTTTTGGGACGTATTCCGTTTCGGAATGAAAGGAATGGCATTCAGTTTTTAAATTCTGCCCCCGATAGGAGAATGAACGGAATAAAAAGAATGTGGTTTACGCGGAATACAAAGAATACGCGTCCTTTGAGATGATTTTGGCGCGAAAATCGTGCGCGGCCGCCAAAATGTCAATCTCAGGCGTGTCCAGACCCCTCCAAGCGTGGTCATCTGCGCAATAACCACTTTCGTTTTCGGAATTCGTGTCCTTTTGGAAAACCTTGTTCTGGTCATGATTGCCTTAATCCTAAACCGTAGTAGGAATAAACAGGATGTTCCTAAGAGTAGGTTTTTATAGATTCTGCTAGCATAATTTTTAGCATAATTTTTAGCATAATTTGAGAGAACAAGCATAATTTTTCCCATTTTTAAAAAAGTAGCACAGCTAGCATAATTCGCATATTTTGATAATTATCGGAACACTTTTTTTAGTTTTGACAGGCACGTTGATTCCGAAATCCCAATTATACGCTGACGTTGTTCGATGTTTTACCGGTATTTGCAGTTTATTGAGTCCGGAAACGGGAGCCTGGGACTAGGGTGCACGGGAACCGGAAGTCCCATGGCAAACCATGTCGGTCCCAACACTTCTCATAGGGAAGGCTACAAAATGGCTTCAGCTATGCCAGCCGATTCGAACGAAAACTATCGGCTCTCTCGGAGAAATCACGGGCCAGAACCAGCCACAATTACCAGGGACCGTTCCCTACAATCAACAATAAACGTACGCGAAGAAGGATATATGTATATAGCTGACAAGAATAAACGGCTTCTGGTTAAAGAAAATGTATTTTTGGACTTGTTTGCCATGGTTTTTAAAGAGCACAATCTTTAAAAAAGTAGCAAAATATGGAAAAACGAGTACAATTTTAGCATAATTTGGCCAAAAGTAGAGCAGTGCTACTAGTATGATATTCTACTTTTACTAGCACAGCCTATTCCATGTTGCCGTGCGTCTGTTCAGTAATAGATCACGTCAAAATGTGGTAAGAACAAAAAATTGGCGCACAAGGCGATAGCCGAGTGTGTCACTGATGTTCTTACCACATTTTGACGTCTTCTGTGATCTATTACTGAACAGACGCACGGCAACATGGAATCTATTTGTTTTATATAATGAAGAATTAAACTTCGTGCGCGTAAAAGCGAAAAACTTTGTAATGATGACGTCAATCGTGCATCTGTCCTCTAATAGATCATAGGCAAGAACCAATCAAAATGCAAGAATAACTTGGGTTATTATATAAAAAAGCCTACCTAAGAGAATGCACCCATAGTTTTGATAAGACATTAAAAATACCACGGGCACCTTTTAGCCGAGGGCAGGTACAGAATACCATTGCAGGAGACTATCATAAAAATAATTGGTTACAGATTAGTCATAGATTAGACACGATTTTGGCTGAGCAAGGTATTTAAATAACCCCGGATGCGAAAGAGGCTCGATGTTGGCGTTATCAGATTTATTTTAAGAAGTTAAAAGACATTAGAAGCAGCGAAAAGGCAATTAAAAAATAAGCGAGGATTTGAAACAAAATTGCATCGTTTCCGGACATTTGCTGGGAGATGTCTTACGGGTTACGTCTGTGGAAAAACCTGGTTCCTCAAAGTGCCTGGCGACTCTTCAGCTTTGCCAAACTGCGATTCACCCACTAAAGCTGTTACTTATCCTCGCTTTTTATTTTGTAATAATGTGACGACGAAATTTTAGCATGCTTATCCGTGATCTTCGTGGGCAGATAATGCTTCTTGACAGCAAAATCACTTTAGTGCCATATTTTTCCGGAAAGGCAGACGTTTCTCGTTGCCAATATACTGAGCTGAAAACCTTAATATGAACAATTCCCATCTCTCTCCAACTTCTTTTAATAACGGCAATTCAATCAGGGATTCTTTTTGCTTCAGTTGTCAGATTGAATATACTATGGCGCATACCGTTTGCGCTTGGAAAACTTTGTCACCCACAAAATATATTAGTTTCAAGTTAGTTTTGGAAGCTTTCCATTTTTGTCCTGTTATTAATTTTTTGCCTGTCAGCTTTCTCAGTCTAATCCTCTGATCATTCTCGATGGATTATCTGTCAAAGTGAACAGTTATTAGAAGAGTTTTTGTCTTGTGATCACAAAACATACACTAGAATCTTCTTTCAAACCGTCCAGACTTTGTTTACAATGGGTGTGATGAGCCTTCTTGAGGAATGACAAAAGTTTTGTCATTCCCCAAGGAGAAATTAGGAAGTTACCAAAATTGACATCTTAGGGGAATGCGTTCGTGTTATAAGGGCGCGGTTTTTGGGACCCATATAGATAGTTTCCACTCACGAGACCACCGGCCATATTGATTTATTCAGACAGTAGTTCAGTTCCTCAAGGATTGTTCAGGTATACCAAAATGGCCGCCCTGACGTCATGTAAATACTATCTATTCTTCAGTCTGACAATATACTGAGAAACGAGTACCCTAAAACACCTATGTTATATCTTGCTTCCCGGTAACCGAGGAAAAATAACCAGTGGCCAACGTTAAGGAATATTTCGTTTAAGTACTATTTCGCAAGGATATGTTCCATATTTCGAGGTATTATGATTTTCGAATGTTCGTAATGTGTCGGAAAAGAGTTCCCATAGGAGGATAGCCTGCGAGCAGGCTAATAGGAGGAGGAAAACAGCTCCCTCCCGAGGAGCTCAGGCATTATCCTATATCTATCACTTGAATTGCAAAACAGAAGAATAATGTACAAACGCCTAATCATTTTTATACTTAACAATTAGACCCGTAGCCCGCAAGGGCTACGGGTCAATACCCGTGGCCCTTGAGGGCGAAGGGTCTAATTGTTTTAGTATCACCCAACTAGTCGGACAGAAAAGGCAATCATAAAGTTAGCAAATGCAAGTTGAAGAAATATCTATTTGCAAATAAAACGAAAGAAAGCGTCACGCTTTTCGCTACTCGAGGACTATTACTAATAGTCATCTGGTAGCGTAGCCAATGAAAATGCAGGATTTGCATTAGTCCACTAGTTGGGTGATGCTAAACCCCGTTAGTCTTGTACACGAGCTTCGTTAGTTTTGTAAACTGTTTTCTTAGTCTTGTTTCTTTCTTGGTCGTCAGTGTTTCGGTGGTGCCACTTTAGGGTTAGTTCCGTAATTAGTGGGTCTTGTTCTTGTGTTAGCATAAAATTCTTTATCTCAGGTGTTTTCGTTAGTTTTCTATGAAAATTATCACTGATCAAGAATTGAACTTGCATGTTTATTGTAGGTTAAGAACGAGAGAGTTCTGACTTAGTACACGATAAACTTCAGTTCTTTAAGCCCTCTAGAACCGAGTTTGTAAAGCCAAGGATCTGTGAAAATGTGAACGGTTAACGTTGGTCTTACTTGAAAACATCACCGAACCAAGAGATCACTCACAAAGGACAGCCACAGCATCGAGAACTACGTTCCCTTCTCTTCGTGAACTGTGTATGGGTTCCCGGTTTAACTAGACGTACTACGAAGTTATTTGCGAAAGAGCGTTTATAGATAGGGCCTACGTTTTAGCTTCCTTATCCGAGCAGACTTAGACCTTCCCATTGGGCCAACCAGTGGGCGATTAATATGAAATGCCGAAAGTTAACAAGGAGAAGTTTATAGTACAATTGTAGTGCTGCGTCGGTGCGGAATGAAGCACTAAAATCTGGTATCAATTCGATTGATAAAGTAGTTTTCAAACGAGTGTTGTCAGAAGTCCATAACTGAGAAGTCTCGATCTGTCTCATTTGCCCTTGGCCCATCAGTTTACCGGGTATTATCTAAATTTAGAATGGAGGTCCCGCCAAATAATGGCCAATCAGATTGGGCCTGATAGCCACAACGCGTCTCATTGGTCCGCAACCAAGAGCCGCACGTGGGATTGCTCGTGCTAAATGCAAATCATGGCCCAAATCTAGCAGGAGCCGTTCTAAATATAGAAAAACTGATGGGCCACATTCCATTCCAGATCGAGACTTATGGGTAAAAGCAAAAGAAAAGTAATTACAGACTCAGCCAATCACGTTCTGAAGGAATTACACCCTTCCGCCAATCACAAATCGAAGTAATGGACGACTTGGTTTTAATAGCCAATCAGAACGCAAAGCTAGTAAAGGCAGCCGGCGCTAAGCGCGGGAAAACTAAAGCGCAATTGGCCTTAGTTTTGCATCTGATAGGTTGAAAAGTTCGAGAAAGTTTTTTATCTGATCGTAAACAAAACCAAAGCAGTTGTGTAATTACCTTCTACAGTCAACTAAAACTGCTCTGATCTAAATTGTCTAACGGGGAGAGATTCCAAAGCAAACGTTTCACGTGTTATCCCTTCGTCAGGATGAATCCAGTGCATAGCAATAAATGCTTGGCAATGAATTTCCTCCAGAGGCAATATCACTGAAAAATCTCATCAGTTGCATAACCGAGTCATAAATCTTACCTTTGAGATAAAAGGTTTAAACGACTTAAGATATAACGTGTGAAACGATAAAGGCCGCATTCGTGACGGAAATAAATAAAGTCGAGTGAAGCGAGGTGCATTGCAGACACGTCAAGTTCTATGGCACGTATCCGGGTATTTTTGTCTTCATGATCTCGTTTCCGGCAGCTGCATCACGGGGCGGAAGAGCTGAGAGAGCGCGTGGAGCGACAAGCGAATAGTACGGATCAGAAATCAGAAATAGCTCAGTAATAAACAAAGCAAACCGACGTGTTTATTAATTCGAGGTAATGCGGTAACAGTAAACTGCGGCAGTGAAAGTAAAGAAGATGACGCTAACAGATTTTTGCCGTGTTACTTGATGTATTAGTGATCAATCAAGACCACAGTTTTTTCCAGTGTCATCTCAGTTTTGTTTGAATTGTGGATTATAAGTATTTTGGGGCCGAGAGGAAACATCTTTGAACTTTTAGTGTTAACCGGATTAGCCTTAAGTTTCTTAAGCTGTTTTTGTTCTTTGCACGGCAAGAAACCACAAATTCAGTCCTAAAGCGCTCAAAATAAAGCCCAAATCTTATAAACAAGCCTTGTAAACTATATAAATTTAGTTTGGCCGCATTCTAAGGGGTTTCGTAGAGGATGAGCTCTTCATGGTCGTGACCCTTGGCGAAATGAACGGAGCAGACCTTTCGCAAACAATGCCACTACGTAAAACCGTAGCCATAGGAAGCCGGAGCTCATGTCTCGCAATATTTTATTTCTAGTGGACGATTCCAAGGACGGGAAAATACGTTCCCGGATTAAAGCACGAGAAAACATGCACGACGCTCGCGCGAAACGGAGAACTCACAGCCAAAACGTGCTAATACAGGTGACAGATGCCAAGAGCGGGAACGAAAGCATGAACTGAGTGGCGCAAAAGTGAAGGAAAGACACGCCTGATGCCCACCCCGGAAAACGCGCGTGAATCAAACAGCTTGCACGCTCAGTTGGGCATACGTCCACGCTTCTTTTTTACATAGAATTTTGTTGTAATTGTATTTAACTGGTGACAAGGCTTTATGTCGTCGGATTTGTTCTTTACTAAGACTCATCCTGGGCAAATTGGCCTCCCGCAACGCGGTCATTCGATTTTGCTAATCTTTTCTATGGTTCATACTTAATTTGTCTTGTTTTCTTTTCCGTAAGTAGTTACATCCGTCAATAGAAAACCTGGAAAATTGCCATCGCTTTGTACTTGCCATTTTGTTCTCCAAAAATAGGCAATGTTTACCTATACTTATAGCTTAAGTCACGATTTTTTCTATATTGTGTTTCAGTTGGTATAATTCGTAAAAACAACGATGGCGGTATTCCAGGAGAAAGAGCTGATACCCCGCAAGGAAAGTTTTTAGTTGACGTGCACAGTTTCAGCTCTCTGACTGTTGCGTATGTTTTGTGGACTCTTGCTTCGTGTAGAAGACAGAGATGACGTCATCAAAAGGAACAACTAATACCAAAAAACAAACAAACAAACAATACCTAACAAAAATAAATTTACTCATAATGGTTACTATATTGTGTCCAGCTGGTACCCGAAGAAAGAGCATATGCTTTTAAGTCAAACTGTATTGAACGTTAACTGTAGCAGTCAACTCCTGAAACTTTGAAGAAACATGTCCCTGATCAAGACAAATCGATCTAGTAGTTAGCTTCGTAAGACCAAAGCAAAGTAAGTACTTGGCCAATTACGACAAAGTCAGGCAATCACATGAACTAATGAAAACACGATGCAAATGCAATTTCTGTGCACCCGAAGTTAAGAACGGGAAAACGCGTGCGACCAATTCACCATTGTTCTTGCCTTTACTTCTGATTCGTCGAGAAAGCAGAGTAAGATTTTTTTTGGCCAATCAAGTTACTACCAAACCAAGCCAATCGGGAAATAGTCAAATGAGAAACGGTCCTTGTGAAGGGACGTCTGTAACATCACCTTAATGAGAAATATTGCAAGGTAGCACCCCGAAAATTCTGATTATCTTAGAGCGAATTGCTCTCGGGAGGTAAGTTGACTTAGATAACTGACAAAAACGCAAACAAAATGAGTTCAAGGATTTTATCACGAACTTTTCATCGCAAACAAAGGGGTTTTCATCACAAGTACTCGAGGAGTTCAAGGGTATTAAAGAAAACACCTATTGTGTCCACTTATTAGACGAGACCTGTGCACGCTTATCAAAGAGTGCGTCTCAGTAAAGAAACTGTGGTACTGCGTCAATTGGGCGTGTAAGCGCTAAGTTTGGTCATAATCAGTTGATTTAATGAAGCAAATTGGCGAATAAAAGGATTCAAAGGCTGGTGTTTCGCGCATTTAGCCTTTGCCAGCCGTCAAAGTGAAATGATCTCAATTATGGATCGTTCTTTTTGAGCAAGTTTCGACAAATTCTGTCATCGTGTTTTATCGGAATGACTGACCTTCAGGCAATCTTAGATGTGCCACTGAAAAGGTCAGTTTGAGAACGAGAGGTTCCAAGAGAAAACTTTCAAAGCAAAGAGCTATTAGCGTTCGTTGACACTTGTTGAAATAGGAGTTTTCTCCATACACCAGGCATGTTTCTTTTCAATCTCTTTCTTCCACCAACGCGTCAACATGATTTTTTGATGCTGCTTTAGTAGGTAGCGGAAACAATTGGTCAAATTATTATTTGTGAATTCTTGTCTGGTCAGTAAACGAATAGAGAGTCTAAGTTCTTTCAAAACTTCAAACTAACAACAGAAAGTTTGGATCAACAGTGCTTGCTTCCCTCGCGCGGGTTTGGCTTGTATTCGTTAAGTGTGTCTTAGCTCAATTAGAAGCCGGCCTTTTTTTCCACCCTCTGTCGCAAACAATCCTTCTAACGTGCCTTCTTCTTACGTAAAATGCTCCTGCAAATCCATAATCAATTATCAAGTTATTTCTACTTTCGCGATTTTTACCATGATACATGCGTGGTCTAAAATGTGCAGCGTGAGGAGACCTCGAGAAAGCACCCGTGATCGGGCTGGAGCTAACAACAACAAGGCAACGATAATAACAAGGAAATAATTTTACGGAAAGGTATTGATAAAAAATAGACCTTGACCACTCCTTAAAGACGGAGTGTCAGAACTCAGGACTGAGAACTTACTGAAAAAATCTGTGGCCAGTTTTCGTATGCCACCGGCAATCAGCCCTTTTTTTTCCCATCCTTTCCATTTGAATGTACAGAAGACGGGACATAGTTTACATACGGCGAACTTCGGTACTGAAACTAAATCACTATATTTGGGTCTTACCCAATCAGTGTAAAGATATCTTTTAACATTTCGCAGACAGGCTAAAACAGCGTTCTCAAGTCTCTTTCCCAAAGAAGCGCCGTAGTCTATATTACCATGGATGGTATCTCGCGAAAGCGTTTTACTTGAAAATGATAAGAATTTGCAACGTTAACTTTTTTCTTTGAAACTCAAGGAATTGCTTCAGTGCGTGTGATTGCTGTCTCAGTTTTCGTACCTTAGCTTGTCATTTCTCTTCATTTCAAACACAACACAAGCAATCGCTATAAACAACATTTGAAACCGTCCAATATGTATTTCAGTACCCTAAACGTCACAGTGGCCCGCTAAGTTCAGGATTAGGCGCTCTCCAGGGTCGGATTTTTAAAGTCAGTTTGAACACAAAGAATCTTGTGTTATCTGTGTACAGTTTTGACCTGAAAAACATTAAAACTTTCTTGACGACGCCCCTTAACTAAAGAGTTGTGTTTTGGGTTGTATGTCATAGTGATCCCTTAAACAAACGATCTCCAGATGTGGTACCTTTTCTGATGATAGAAAATGTGGCAATTTGTACTCTGACGCAGAGAGATGTTACAAGAACATTGTGTACAATTTCCTGCAGTGGGAGACTTGCACTCCAATGGCCACTTTATAACGTAATATAGTAAGCTTTTGTTCATAGGCCAACGTAGCTTAATCAAAAACATAACACAAACGGAGGGAATTAACGTGGTGAATGAACGCGTTCTTACTGAACTTTTAACGTTTCGTATGCAAGACTACGTTGTCCTTAACATATGCGCAGCAATCTAAGTCTCACTCTTGGATTGGTAATTAATCATTTCCAGTTAATATGTTGGAGTCTCTGAATGTACAATTTTCATGCCTTCCCAAATAGAAGCTTGGCCGCTTAAAATCCGCCTATAAACACAACACAGAATGCCAAATGAAGGAGTCACCATTTGATGTTCAGAGTCGTCCTAAAGTGAACGCATCATGAATTGTCATGGAATCTTTCGCGATGAAAGTGCAGTAAGTGATCTTCCTGTTTGTTGAGATCGCACGGATCGTGTGGTGGAGACTAAATATGTCCTTGAGGGTCAGACACCAATTATTCAAAGCTTGGATAGTTTATCCGGTGGGCAAGTCGCTATCCAGCATTTAAAACGTGCTACAAGTGCAACTCCAATTGCCGATGTGTTTGCACATTCGTGTACTTAGCGAGTAAGCAGCCTGTACGTATGGTGCCATGTGGTAATACGGAAATCCTTCAACATTTTGATAACTGGAGCCATAAGACTTGTTTTGTTTAAGCGTCGCTTACAGAACTCGACTTCAGATATTAGGAATTCAGTTGCTTGCGAAGAAATGACGCGCAGAGATTTTAATACCGAGAACTTCGACCTCAAGTGAACAATGCACCTAACCCAACTAATTGGCAAGTAATTGTACCTCGATAGTCGGTGTCCCAATTTAAACTAACCGCACAATCTCGTTGAGCAAATTTGTTGATTTAACACTTCCTTGAGGAAACCATCTATCAGAGTTCTTAAGAAAGTTGCTAGAAGAATGAGAGAAACCTTCATATATTGATTGTTTGATTGAGTTTCATGCACAACACATCTTTGACGGTTTGCAAAGATCTACAACTATGTTTGATGATCTTAAAACCCTTTGCCATTTAGCGTTTTTATGCAATTGTTAAGCGTGAAATAAAGGCTATCGTTCTCAAATTACCTTGAAATCCCAATGATGTTCCCGTTACTTTCCCCTGGAGAATGAGACTTGTTCAAGGCACCAGCGATGGACAACTTGTTTGGATATAGATGAGCCAATGCGAAGTCTTGGCCTCGCAGTGGTTCGTCCCTCTAAGACTTGCTTCTCCGGTGGCCTCTTCAAAAGGGTTAAATTGCTAGTCCCCGCATCACGAGCTTTTATTCACTTCAACGATCACTGAATCTGCAGGCAGCTGGTTATCTTAACAGCGGCCGCGTGATTTTTGTCCAGCAGACAGCGCGTCGCCAGATCACAGCAAGATCAGGAAAGATTCGAGAGTAAACTAAGATCTTTGTGACAAAAGCAATTTGTCTTGCAGTCTAATAAAACCAGCCACCGAGATAAAACAATAGCATCTATAAATATTTAGCTTCGTAATCTTTGAGCGATAAGAAACGTGCCAGTTCGCTGAAACTTAACTCCCTCAATACGGTGTAGCTGGGATAAGCTTCAAAGATTATTCAGCTTTGCAGCGCTGCAATTATTCCTCAGCGGGACGTCGAAATAATTTCCAAACCCACCTTCTTAATCCGTTAAGAAAGTAATGCTGTTTTTCACTTAAGCACACTTCCAACCGAGATTGTAAAACACCTTTTTAACTCATCAGCGTTCGATTTCTCCCCCTAGGAGCTGGAATTGGGACTGCTTTTCACGGGGGCCTCGCGGCAACTCGTCTAGCCTTACCATTCAAGGATTTCATCATTTCCCGATGACCCGCTGCTCCGCTGTGGACTTTCTCGGAGGGGAATTTAGACAACCAGGCTCCAAACCTCCAACATCAACCAAAAAAAAAAAAAAGTGGTACGTTGTCTTAGACCTTAAGCCCTTTAGGGCTATTTCAAGACCTAAAAGTGGGCGTAATTGTGATCTCTATAAATAGCGGCCTAGACTGAGTTTGTAGGATAAGAAACTCCACTTGTCAGGGCAGTCTGCAAAACGCATTTGTCCGACTTTGCCTCATTGGATTTCATAATCCTGTCTAGCTCATAAAAAAGAGAAAATCCCAGTTATCCGTTTAACCTATTTTTGAAGATTCGGTAAATTTGTTTATTAAAAAGGCCCACGCATCGAATAAAACGCTAGTACAAAAAGTTTTCAAGACTTTGACATTGACCGGTGGAAAATTTGTTTCTGTACCAACAGTAAGTTTGGTCTTGAATCTGGTGACATTATAACTTCAGGAGCGGTTTGTCTTGGTGAAAATTGCTACCCATCGCCAGTCACACCCTGATAGAGCGCTAGGTATTGACACGATTTCTTTTAAGAATAGGCAAAACGGCCAAACGATCTGTATAAAGTTAGCCGGAGTTTCCACTAACAGGACATTATTTTGTCCAATGTGGTTTTCAAACGGATTTGTTATAATAAAACCTGGAAGATTCCATTCCATAGGACTTCAGCGTAGAGTTGCTTACTACAATTTAACCTTAACCGCATGAAATTCTTTTTGTAAAGAAGTTTATATTGAATATTTTGGGTACATGCCTAGAACAACCCAACCTGAGGACATGACGAGTGTAGTTTACAGGTTTTGATTAACTTTTTGGTTTTGACATGACTTCTAGCAAGAACAGGCAAAGAGCCAAACTTGTTTTGTGTAAGGCTACCTTCCTAATGCGATCGAGAGGTCATTAACACTCTTTTGTCTCAGAGTTAACAAAGGACTTGATATAGGGACTATAGGGAGCTAAATCTCGGGTATTGTCTTTGACCACCTATCATGTCTGATCTGTTCTGAAAAGGGAGCAGCATTTGTCAAGGGCCCACCTCTAGAGATGGCTCTTGCCTTGTGAAATCTACGTGAATAGTTAACTGACGTAGCGCTGTGACAGCCTAATCATTTCTGTCCTTAGTGACCTGGCGAATTTCTGACAGCGAGGGCTGGAGTTAATTGACCCTGTTACGTCATAGACCGTAGCTTGTATGTTGACATTATAAAAAGTAGTGAGGTTTGTATCAAGACAAGATCAACTCCAGCTTTTCTTTCACTCAAAGACCGGGAAACTGAGCCCCTAACCCTAAATGAGCAAGCTCTCTGTTTGGGGTTCGCGAAATGTCAGGCGCGAGCTTACGATCTAAACGGCTTATTTGCGTCACGAGTGGTCTGGCAAAGTTGAACGGTGCATTGGAGTATGTTCCAAATAGCCAATGTGGCATGATCGTATAAATACCACACCACTGGGATTTTGGCCCCCAATCTACGAGCACAGCTTCGCCACCGGAAGGAAATTAAACTAATCCGTGAAATCTCTCCGGCCTTTACTAGGATCACAGCTGTCACTACACCCTTTCTCTAAGCGACTGTGAAACCACACCATGAGAGGAAATCCGTTTCTCGTCGGTTAAAATCCATTTCCGATTCGAATTGAAGGGAACTTCCGGTATAACGTAACCGTTAAAGAGGTTTTCATTCGAGTGTCGTAAAACCATAACCAAAGTAATTACAGAGCCAATTGAGCCAATCAGGTTCTGAAGGAAATACACCTTTCAGCCAATCACAAATCGAAATAATGCACGACTTGGTTTTACTAGCCAATCAGGACGCAAAGCAAGTAAACGCAGCCTGCGCCAAGAGCGGGAAAACGAGTAAACTACATAACTTATGACCTGGTTTTAAAAGCCACCCAGGAGGCAAAGCAAGTAAACGCAGCCGGCGTTAAGCGCGGGAAAATGAGTATGGTTAAGTCCCATATGGTTTTAGTTTTTCATATGATTGGTTGAAAAGTTCGCGGCAAGTCTTTTTATCCAGTCGTGGAGCACAGCAAAACAAAAGCGATTGCACAGTTACTTTGGACACTAAATTGAAAACTTCTCTGTTAGAAAGCCTATTCACTCAAGTGATCAGAAGCGATATTGTTTCACTGAAACAAATGAAAATTGGTTTGCTCAGCAATTGTAAATTGTAAATTGCCAAGATCGAGTATCTGTTATCCAAATACCATAGGCTGCAGCTCGTATGTCACGGTTGTCTTTCAGTGGAAACTCTTGTGTTTGTCCTGACGCAGTGAGCTAACTTTTCCTAAGTCAAATGCGTGACATTTCCGAAAAATTTCCGACGGCTTCGGAACATTTCCGAATATTCCCGACGATATTCCGATGATTTCAGAAGGTTGCCGAATGTCGAAATCTCAGGACGATATTGCCGAGGTCACGCATATCTTGGACATTTAGCGCTGTTCACTGGACAATTCAATTCAATTTTTCACGTTGATGGTTAATGAACAAGTAGGCCGGAATTGCGAGTCAGGGGTGAAAAATTGCCCTGTGTGGGCGTGATCGATATTTTTGTAGGCGTTTGATTCACGCACAACGCGTATAAGCCGGGCAGGTACAAGATCTCCATGCTGTTCAAGAAAGCTTTGGTCCACGTGATAAAAAGCCTCTGGAAAATAGCAGGTTGTCCCTCTGTTAGCCACAACAAGAGCGCATAACCTGGCCACAGTGATTGCCGAAAAGCCTTTGCTCCACTTCTAGTAATAACATGTAGTCAGTCGTTTTAGCGTGACACATGAACTATGAAAGCGCAGGATTTCAAGATGCACCCACCCCACCGTTGCACCAGCTCAATGAAATGAATACGTGACCCCAATACAGCTATTCCTTAATATCCTGAAGTCAATACACTGTTGGCGGACACATGGTATTTTCGACAACCGTTGTCTTATAAGAAGCTCTAGTTATCATGTGAGGCCGTGTATCGTAGATGCAATTTTTAGTCAGGGAGTGGTGAACTTTGAAGGTAAGGGAATCAGTTTGAAGTAGTGGTTCTCAGAGCCAACGGTTTTTATCACGAACCACTTGACTAGCCGGTGTTGCTTTTTATTTTGTAGTAGTAGTTCGGCTGCCAAAGCATGCCGTTATGATTATTCGTTTCTCACTAAAAGGAAATGTGCAGCTGAGTCAGTGGAGAATAAACCTCTAAATATGGTATCAGCTGAGGCGATGGGCAGTTGACTTTCTTCAAGACAGTACATCTAGTTTTCTGTGTTTCGAACATGTGTAAGGGGGCTTTCCACGTTGCCAGTGCCACAAAGCTCCGAAAGCTGCTAGCCAGCACAGATTTTCTAACGGCGCCGAATTCGTCTGTACAAGTACGCTTTCAATCCGATTACAGTTACAAAAGTACGGGTCTAAAAATGAATGTCAAACACGTGGAGTTTCGGCTGCTATGACGTGACAGACGAATGCTTGTCGAAGGCTGCTGTACCGATGACCAATCTGACTTCAAGCCGATATGACTTCCGAGCACATTGCCGTTTAGCTTTCGGTCACGATTTGTGTCGAAACATGTGCTGAAGACAAACGGAAGAGGGAGCATAACGGGGAGGTCACGTTGGGTAGAGTATATTACCGAGGGTCACCTGTCGAATTCATGCCACATAAGGGACAACGGTAACGACACTGGGTAGTTTGGCCGCGTTGTACTGGACAAGTTGAATGAGTTTGAATAGAGAGAAATAGTACAGTTACCATAATGTCCGGTTAACCATAGTGTCTTTTCTGAACAGGAATTTTCACTTGAACTGGCATTGTCGTTGGCATTGTTTTTTTTTGCTGGTTCGCATGAGACATATATACAAAAGCAAACGTAAGTTTCAAACCGTAAATCATAGATCCCAGCGTTGATTTCAGAGAAGGAGAACACAAGCCTGGTCTTGTATCGGGCGCGAGTATTTCGATCTAAATGGTTTCTTTTCAATCAGGAGAGAGAAATCGGTGCTTCGTATTGATGACGGTACTTGTCGCCCGACCTAAAGGAATCGGAAATCCAGCAAAATTTGAGGTTTTGGAGTCCGGAATCCAGAGCATGGAATCCAGAATCCATTTATTTCAATGGAATCCAGGATACATTACGGCGGATTTCATGGAATCCTAAAAACTAAATAACAATGATGTGTAATTGAAAGATTAGCCCGTTGAGGAACGGCTGGCGTTCATCAATAAAACCCAGTTTCACATTCTGAGGTAATTGTCATTATGCTTGGAACTCGCGAGTCGATCTTGAGTTTGGAATCCGGAATCCACTTGGATGCACTCCTTGGGACCCGGAGTCCATGACATCGGATCCGGAATCCACAGGCTGGGATCTGGAATCCGATAGCCTCCTGGATTCCTTTACATAGGGCGATACTTGCTTCGCTTTGACGGATGAGTTAACTGTCTTTCGAAAGTTTATGGTAATGACGGTTTTCTTTCTGGCTCTCTTAATAGAACAGCATGTTCCAAACCATGTCAAACATCGCTGCTGTTTGTACATCTTTTTCTTTTCTGCATTAGTTACAATCTACCAAATTCCCTCGATGCAATGCACCTGCAAGAATCTTGCCCTGCATTCACCACCATTCAGTCTTGCGTTGATGCGCTGAGAGAGCCCGGGGATGAATGTGTTATCCCAGGGGGTCGCTACCACGAACACGTGAACATCGCTAATAAGCGTGGCACTCCTGAAAAAGCGCTGGTCATCCGGGAAATTGGCAATGACTATCCTACCATCGATGGTACTGTGGACATAAATCCTAAGTGGGGATGGGTTGAGTACGAGACTGGTACGTACAAGGCGGTCAAAGATGAAGACATCTGGCAGTTATTTATTGACGTTGAGATGAAGACAAATGCACGCTGGCCAAACGCACTGTGGTCGGGCAAGACGGTTTTCAACTCCAACTTTTGAGCGAAATGATCGAAAGCGTCCACACGTGGCATCATGGTGGATAATGGGGTGAAGAATCTAGCAGGAAGTGGTCTGAACTCGACCGATTCTTAACATTGGGAGCTTTAACACGCTCACTGTCGTCGTTGAAAGCCACAAGCGCGGGACACCGACACTTACTTACGACGATAACTTTGGTTCCACCAAGTTTAAACCGGTTATGAACCAGTATTTCTTGGAGGACAGTTTAGAGTTTCTTGATCAGCCAGTACAGTGGTTTTATGATAAAGCTACGCGAACGATCTACGTCATGACGCCTGATGGCCAGTCCCCAGAGGAGTAAACTAATGACGTATGCGTTGAACATCACTAACTGCAGCCACGTGGTTTTTAAGAAGTTTACCTTCTTTGGAACAACGCTATGGGCTTCTACATTGAATAACAACGACAACTTTATCAATAACTCGACATTCGACTCCCTCGATTTAAATATCGGTGATATACGCGTTGCGTGCTTCAGCAAACGGCACCCGCTGAATGGACCACAACTAATGCAAATATAAGAAATCAGAGCAATATCACCCTGACCTTTTTCAACAACACTTTTTTTGGTACCGATGGCGCCGAGCTGGAATTCAGTGGAACAAACGTGGTTCTCGATAATAATTTGTTCGAGTACAACGACTGGACGGCAACTAATATGGTGGTCTACAAGAGTGGTGGGCTGGAAACAATTATTTCTAATGGAATCGGTGACGTATTTGTGAGGAACACCGTAAGATTCAATGGTGCCAGCAGTGGATATAGACCTGGTCTGCGGTCAATAGTTAGGTTGGATCACTTTCACCATCAGTGCTGGGGTCTGATACAGGTAAATATTAACTAGAACGGTTATTAAACAAGTTCCTTTGGGGGAGTAGGGATGGGGAAAGTAAATGTTGTAGCCTCTTCTGGTTATGGTTTAGACAATTGCCGTTCAAAACGAAGAAAATATCTTGTAGTGAGAACTTGGTGAATGAAGGTGTTGGACACATGTTTGGGAAAAGGGATAGCGCATAAGGTTTCAAACCGACGAGGAAATTATTCGTAGAGTTTGTTCACCATGATTTGTCAAGTTGTTTAACTTCTTTAACAGACTGATGGTAGCGGTGTGAAAACCACAATTAGTCCTCAGACGCATGCGCTATTGCAGCAAAATTGGGTTCATTCCAGCCCCAAATATGGACTGCATTTCGACGGGCAACCGCCTAGAATTGGAGGAAACAGAACAATACGAGGGAATGTGGTATGGAAGTGTGGTGGAGTGATGATTAAAGGTGACAACCACACAGTTCTACATAATCTTGTCTTTGAGAAAAGAAACGAAAAGAAAGGTGACCAACAAGGCAATGAATGCACTCTGTGTGTTTTACGGTACGTAAGACAAAATCCTGTTCCCATTAACAATAACACTGTAGTCATGTACAATGGAGCTGATGTAGCGAACGAGGACGTACACGGACAGAAGCTATACCCACTAGCAGGAAGCCTTGTGAAGTACAATGTAATCGTGAATGTCAGCTATCAACTTTTTGATCCAGAAAATATGGATTTTCGACCTCTGCCAAGTTGTTCGTATATTGAGAACAACGTGGGACCGTATAGTTTTAACCCGAGCGTGACACATTTCTGGATTCCAGGCCGTCAACTGTACACTAGTTGCACACCTGTCCCTCCGGATAATAGCCTAAATGTAAAGCTCGACAGGAGGGACACCCTTATGTGGTTGAATGCTTAACATCGCGTGTACTTTGGTACCGACAGAGAGAGGGTGCGTAAAGCCACACCTAGCTCACGGGAGTACCGTGGGGAAGTTAGAAACGGAGGAAACGTCTTTCATTTGAGAGCAACTCTGGAGCCTGACATGAAGTATATCTTACGGGTGGACGCCGAAGTGAGCCTGTCCGAAGTGTACAGCGGTGATTTGTGGTCCTTCATCACGGCTGGTGGTGATGACGTCACTTTCTCAATGGGCGCTGTTGCCTGGAATTCCTGGCTCATTTTGACGATTCATGTTGTCATGGTGACATTCTCGCTTATGGCTAAGCTCTAGTTTCGGTCCCAGTACTTTTAAAACTTGTTTTGTCCTCACTAACAAGCGTGTGTTGTGACTCTTGGGTGTAGAATAATTTGTTTCTACTCTACTGAATTTCTGTCGAGTCAAGCAATATATTGATCAGGTCCTGCTTTACTTGTTGGTTCAATAGCCCTATTTCGATTGATTGAGATTCAGCTTCACGTTAAATAAAACAACAGAAATTGAACGATAAATGTTTCGCTATTCTACCCCCAAGCCCCGATGTCAATCTAAATCTTTTTCGATTTATTGAAATTCAACTTCACATGCATGCGCAGCGGGGCAGTTGTCCATTTCATAAACGATCGTTGCCATTTCAACGACACTCGGAAAAGATTTCACTGTTATAAGTCTGTTGTTTTGCAAATAAGAAGAAATTAAATACGTAATTAACAATGGAAACCAAGCTATCAGATTAGGAATGCACGCCACCTGCCCCTACATTACCGGCTTACTCAGCCAAAATTCTGGGTATGTATGTAGCCATTCTATGTAAAATCTAAATAATTTAATATCCAAAAGTAGCACTAACGTCACCCTAATGCTAACCCTAAACACCCTAATCCTTTTTAGGTTTAATTTCTCAATCTGAGCTAATTTTAGCTGATAAAAAAATGGCATCGACCATTATCCCAAGCCTCGATGTCAGTCTTAATTAAATTATCATTTGTTTAGCTATGGAGAGGATGTGTGACATGTCATGTATAAAGTATTCATTTCCTTAAATCGTTTCAAGCATGTTTAATACTTTGCTCGACTGGTGTGTGCTTGTTTTCCCACGCGCTATATTTTCTATTTGGAAAAAATTTTTACCCTCTCACAGCTGTTTTTATTTTAGTTTTGTTTGTTTGCTGTTGTTGTTGTTGTTTTTCTATTCATCACTGCAACATTTTACCTCTTAAGACCTAATCGTTGCGGAAGAACTCAACAAGAACTAAATGAAGAATATCT
>BLFK01000665.1:292606-300106 GCA_014634185.1 Astreopora myriophthalma | reverse complement strand
AGGCTTAAATGTCCAGAGGTACCGCTACCGCTTCTGCATATTTTTCTTTAGGTATTTAGTATGCGCATGCGCAACTGCCCTTGTGTACCAATATGCCACGTGCGAGTAAATTAATATGTGCCTTCAAATCAAGATTACTTCCAGTCCGTGATAGATCTATTGTTGAAAAGAAGAAAGAGCAGAAGAATAAGTCGTAATTAGGGTCTCTCCGTTGGGAGGGCCACAAGTAGTTAATATTCCAGTTAGCAGTGATAGTTTCTGACAACATAAGTTCGCAATTTGTTTCTGTTCGTTCGTTCGTCGTATCATCGTGTAACCCCGTTAGTTGGATGATGACAAAGAATTTGCTATCGCAGTTCTTTGTTTCCTGCTGAAGAGATACGATTTGGACCGATTAACAGCCATGACCGCTGCAGGTTTAGACAATAAAAGATTGTGATGTACGGCGTCAAACGCTTTCAACAAGAGCTGAAATCTAGTCGCGGAGTTAAAAACTCCAATCCCAAAGAAAAAGTACGCAGATCTCCCTCATCAGCTGGTTCGTTTGTTGCCACGTTTAGTTTAACTTTTTGCCTTAGTTCTCCCCAGTTTTACATAAATATAAACTGCTGAAGTCACTCGCGGGATTTTTTTCTCCGCGAGGCATTTGTTTGCAGACGTCATCAGCGTGTATCATTGGGAATTTACTTGCTATGTTATAATTATTGTTGTTTGAGCTGCAATGTTAGGGACTTTAGGGACCTTAGCATCTACTACGGCGACGTCCACGGAAACATCACTTAAAACTGCTAGTTTACGGTTTCCAAATATTTTGCTCGACTGATACAAGCTATCCGAACCATCTAGTAACTGGATTGGAATGAACGGTGTTCAAAATAACAAGGATCAAAGTGCTCTGTGAGAAAACTCGTGAATTGAACACGTAAATTAAATTATTTTTCAGTTGGATTATGTCTATAATTTTTGGTATGCTAACTATTCATGTAACTGTCGCACTCATATGTTTGCCCGTGTTAAACATACATTTGATAGTACCAAAATTCTTGGATCTACAATGTTGGGAGTTGTTGCGCCCGTCTGCACGCAGCCTTATGTAAGCAGGAAGTAGAAAGTTTCTACTGCTGAAAATATCTTGTTTCTTGAGCACGGGAATGAGTGTATGGGTCCTTTCGAGTGGAGAGGCCTTTTAACCGACTGACAAATACCATAATATTCTGCGATGTGCAATTTACGGAACTCGCTGAACTGCCCACGCCAGAAACTTTAGGGAGACTGGTGCGCGCGTGATCAAGTTGTTTGGGTAGACGGCAAGTACATGTTTACATTCATCTTAGGGCACGTTCGATAGACCTAATCGGCTAACGCAATGTTGTACCCAATTCAAATCCTTTGGACATAAATTGTTTTGTTCTAAGTATTTCCGTATCATTTAAATGTGAATGCTACATTATAACACAAATACAATAAACAAGGAATCTTAACCCCGGGAGACCTGAATTGAGTACAACAATGCGTTAGCCGACTAGGTCTATTGACCCTGTTCTGGATAAGAATAAACGGAATAAACTCTAGATTTTTCTTGGGAGGTAAGTTAAGGGATATTTCTCAACAACAATTTGTAGGGAAACGATGCCGAGAATCTCGTTTGAATTCCGATAACACCAAAACACTGCAGGGCTATTTTTGAGGTGTAAAGCATCGTAATCTTATTCCTGAATAAGTCCAATTCACAGACGTATGCAAATCGAGGCCTAAGCGCAATATCGGGATGTTTTTTGAAATACTTAGAAAATCTCATGTTATTTAGAAAAAAATGTGATATTTAAAATTTTGTCAAGGAAAATTTATTTCAATCGTGTTTTTTTCCTAGGAAAATTGAGAAAGAAAGCCAGGGTGCTTTCGATGAGAAATCTGTATTTAGATCTTCAAATCAGGATCTTTTGGATTTCCATTCCAACACGGATTTCGCCGAAGATTTCATTAATTGAATCCTTCCCCAACACGGATTTGAATTAGCAAAATCAACCGCGAAATCCGTTTTCGAATTTTGTGTTCGGTTGGAAATCCAAATATCTTTGGCTGAGTTGTTCGAAACAGGGTCAGTGCTAATCCCGGATAAATACCATGACAACCAAGTAGGATTTAATCGGACTTAAGCCAGGGTTAGCGCTAACCCGGCTTCGAATAACTCGGCCTGCAATCCAGATTTCCCAATTGAAAGCACGCACTCTGGTCAATGCTAATTAAGGCATATGGGCAGTACACTGACAGAAATTAAAACAAATCACGCCATATCAATAAGTCTGAGGCCGACTTGTTATGTAAAGTTGTTTACAGTTTTGTTGTATGCTGTACAAGAACATCATTTTCTGACATTCTGAAATTTGTGTTCCCCTTTTTACAGATGCCAGGGTACTTTTTGAGGTAATTACTGTAATAGAACTTTTTCCAGATAATTCGAATAAAATTTCGAGAAATTTAGAAAAAGATCAGGAATTTCCGGAAACATATTTAGGCGATTTTACGTGATACAAGTCCTCGTCTTGCTATGGTGACAGATGTAGCGGTGAAAATGTTGCAAAATAAATCTACGATGCTCCCGTCGTTGCTGGGGTAAATTTCACAGTGGCACGGCTATCCTTAGTTCAGTTATTATTCCAACCTGGAAAGCAAAGCCTGTATGAAGTATTTTAGCCAAAGTGCGTAAGGACTCGTCCCCATTCCTACTTAAATATTATCCCGCGAAGGCCCTGGGAATGTGGGCAAACATGGCGCCTATTTCGAACTTGAGCTTGCATTGGTTTCGTCTTGTATAAATTTTGGCGTTTGCACGATGAATAATAAGCGTTTTTAAATTTATAGAGTCATGGTAAGCTCCCAAAATCTCTTCTTGATCTTCTCAAGTTTAGAAATACATCTGGAAAGTTAGTGGCAGGCAATATTACTCGAGGTTCATCAGTAGTAATCAAGAAAGATAGTATCATGTCTGTACTTGTTTATTTTGCAGAGGAGGTCCCTTGCTCCAAGTCAGGTTCTTAAAAGAAAGCAAGGCTTTGGAGAGGAGGACGAACTCAGGAGCAGACGAAAACAGGTATTCAATAATTATTACAAAACAAAAGTTCGCCCGATGTCTACGCGTTACGATGCCCCCAGAGGGGGAGGGGGGGGGGGAGCACACCTCCAGGTATTTGCAATTGTCAATTCCCCACTCCTGGCACACGGAAAGAGACAATTCCTCACCCCTGTAGCTCCTCATCGCTCCCAAATGTTGTTTTGCATACAAAATAGCGATAGCAGTATTTTTCATACAACTGCAAAACCAGACCCTTCAGGTTAAATTTGACAAAACTTGAACACTTCTGTAGAGTTAATTGCACAAAGCTAAGGATGCTACATTTATATCATACGGTTATATGAGGGAAAAAAACGACTGAATAAAAAACCAAAGTGCACTTTAAGATGCTTTAACAACCATCGAACAGATCAATAACAGTGACACTCCATTAGCGGTCAAAAGAGAAAAGCAAAACTGAGTGTTCTATCAAATCATGAGGTTTTAAATTGCTCCTGGGAAATAAACTTTCAATAGTGCATTTATATTTAACCATTCAGTTCAAATTGTTGAGATTTTCCCACTGGCAGATGAAATACACTGTAAGTCTTCTTCACCTGACCTGACGCCACTGTATCAGTTGTGAAGTGAACAACTTCCCCCACCCTCCACCCCCGGGATAACACTGCTTGACTCCTAAGGGCTGGACTTGTCCGAGGTGGGGGGGGGGGGGGCTACACTAAGCTTAAAGAACAAATGAATGATAATTTGAACTCATAGCCCTGTTATGAAGATGATGTTATCACTTGAAATTGAGAAAATTTTAAGTTTAATTCACTTATTTATTAATTTGTTTAAATAGTAATGAGATTACTTACATTATACTCACTGATTAAGCTTAAATTTATTTTGCTACTGTTTTGTTGCAGAAGTTCAGGCATGGGTCACGAGATGAAGACTACGCAACTGTAGTTAGACCAGTTCTTTCTCCACTTTCAACTCAAGACAACTACAATGCAACCAGCTTCTCAGTTCATGTAACTACAGGTTTTTTCTACGAAGTTGTGAAAAAAAAAAGCAAGGAAACAAACATCCAAACAAAACTGATATATATTTCCTTAACTTAGAACTTTTAATGACCAAATCCTGCTCTCCTCCCTATCCACCCACATTCTGCTTCTGCCACTGAACTCCACCACCCCCCACACACCATGTCTCTCCCATCCCAACCCACTTCAAGACTTCATGTAAATTTTTGCCTTTTAATGGCAGCTTCTGTGAGTACCGGAGCACAGATTACGTATGCTTACGTAAAACAAAAGAAATAAAAGACAGGAAACAAAACAACTCCAAATAAAGACTATTCCCAAGTTACCAAAAATACAGAGCTTTCCGGTACCTGCAGAAAGACCCCTTTTAATTTCTTTTAATACAAGGCATGACAACATGACAAAATTGACCCAATTTTTTCATGTTGCAGTCCAACAGCAGAAGACATGAAATAGTCTTAGTGCGGCAACATAATCTTAAGTAAAGAAACTGCATTATTATGTTTGGGTCTCCACTGATGTCAAGACATCCTTTAGCAATTCCACTGTGAAACCAACAACAGGAAAAATATGGAAATAGGATGAACTGCTGTGTTACAACTTTCCCTTTTAAAAGTAGGAACTCAGGAATTGTCAGCAGCCGTTATATCATTTACAAGTGAATTACCTTAAAATACTTTTGTTTTGCTTTTTTTTTTACCATGATAGGAAGCACTCATTCGCAAGATTCTTGCCAAGCCTTTTAAAGTTCCCATCCCAAACTATCAAGGTATAATACTCTGCTTCTCTGCTTGTTGGAAAAAGGCAGGTCAAGATTGTTCAAAAGGTGGATAATGCTATCCACCAGATAAATCACTATGCAGTGGATAAGAGGTAGCAAAACCAATTGCATTATCCAATGGATAGTGATTATCCAGCCGATAGTGCTATCCACCGTTTGAACAACCGGGTCCAGGTTTATATACATGGGGGTCAATTTCCAGCTGCTTGTATTTGGTATCCAGTTTTCATCCTCTCTTAACTGCATAAAAAAGGAATAGAGGCTCTGTTTGATACAGATCTTGTGAGTTTTTGCAATTAAAGAGGTTGGGGCAAAAAGGGGTTAAGCAGGGTTTGAGTCCATGTTTTGAAATTATTTTTTCTAAATTGTGGTCAAATTTGGCACAATAAATGGCCTTTCAAGGGAACCTCAACTCCTACAAAGTGATAACTTTAAACAAGGAAATGTTATTTAGAATCAAATGTTTTTTAAATGTTTTCAAAGAAAGAATTTGCATGGGAAAAAACAGAATTTTAGATTCACTTGTTTTAAGTTTCAAATTTTCGTGGGCACCGCTATCTTGAATAACTGTGACGTGGTTGCCCTCTTGTTCTGACATAAAGAACTCTTGCATAATAACATTTAGGGAAACCAACTTACATCAGAATTATTCAAGATGATGGTGCCTGGGAAATTTAAAAGTGGAAAGAAGTGATTCTAAAACTCAGTTTTTTTTCCCACACAGATGCTTTATTAGAAAATATTATTTTTCAAACAAATTTGATTGTATAAACATCATTTCCTGCCTTTTAAAGTTATCATTTGTGGCAGTGGAGGTTCCCTTTAAGCTATGGAAATACCAATCCAAATTGTGTGAAAAAATCTAACTCATTGCTCTACTTTTTAGCATACAGCATGGGACAGTTCACTTCATAATTGTTTTGTTTTTTAGTTGACAATAATTAATTTAATTACATCGATACAGAATGATAGAGATATAAAACTGCTACCTAAAACACACACACACACACACACCTATACAGGAAAGAAATGTGTTTTCAAATTATTACATTTTCTTTCTTCTTTTTTTTTTTTAAGAAACTACTTTACTCTTGCTGCTCCCTGCTGCTCCAAAGAGAAAAGTTCAATTAGGCGTTCACTTCTTGCATAAAAACACCAGGTTTTGCCTTCAATTTTATCAAAAACCCATGTTTAAGAGTGTAGCACTTCTCTGTTTTCAAACAAGTCATTAACTTCTGTATGCAAAAATACTCTGACAACATGTGCCACATCGATTTGGACCAAAAGATATGATGTCTACTTATAAGAAGAAAAAGATGAAACAGTAGATTAGACAAATAGGATGGATGGAAGGGAAACTACCACATTAGAAAATCATTGCCTGTTACCGATATTAATCCAGTGACTGATATCATTCCAAAAGACTTGTATGAGGTTACACTCCCAGAAGAGATGCCGCCTGTTTAATGAGGATGTCATAATTTTAGTGCAGTTGATTTGGCAGGAATTGGCTTCAGTTTGGCAAAATGACCAAAACACCATGCAAAAGCCATAGAGGCCAAGCCATTTAGACCCTTTTTGCCCCAAGCTAGATTCCATTATTGTTTTCTTTTCATTTGATCAGAAAAAATTGTGTCCTTATGTTTTCTTTTAGTTCTTTCCAGTTGTAAATGATTGTTGGATATGAATGTTAAGATGGGTGATTGTTATGATTTGAATTTATTATTTTACCAGGGTCCACGTATTCAAGGGGTCTTGGTATCAAAAGAAAAGGCCCCCGCAGAGCTCTTCACGATCCTTATGAAGAAGATGCTTTGGTGCTTTATTCTCCTGCCGAACTATCTGCTCATGAAAAGCTCACTGTTGATCTGTAAGTACCAAAACATTGACTTCAAGTTTTCATGTGAACAGGCCTATTTCTGCCCTTTATACAACTTAGAGAAAAATAAACAACTGACCCTATTAGAGTCTACAAGAGGAGGTTACTACAAATAAATCAGATGGTTTTAAAGTGAAAGGTGAACATGGGTGATCAATAATAATAATAATAATGGGTAACATGGTCCCTTGTGTGTGTCCACTTCTCAACAGGACACTCCAAAGAGCACTTCCCTATCCCTGTTCTGTCATCTTTCCTCCTTCTTTCTCATGTTTTCCCCTTACTTTCCTTTCCTTTCTCCCCTCTCTCCCTCCCTTCTTTACGCTTCATTCTTTTCTCTTCTCCAAGACTAACAGAGTGCAATATCAAACTGGAAAATGCACTTTTCAACTGGAAACTGAGAGTGTTTTTTTCGCTCTGAGAACTGTTCCAAGCCTTGGCCAATCATGTAGCTGGAAAGCCAATTCGATCTTAAACTAGAAACAGTTCTCAGTATCCACCAATGAGAACTGGTGTATTTTCAATTAAAAACAACATGTCTGGCTAGCATCTGTCGTGAATCACGGATAAGCAATTATTCTCAAAGTGTTTGTCTGTCATCAACTATTAAGCACACATGAATGAGTTTAGACAATGGTGTTTTGTCTTTTTTTTTAATCACCAATGCCCGAGTTGAGACTTGGCGAATTTCAACCGTTTTCACGAACGGTGTTTAAGCGTATGTGATTCTTTAACTATG
>BLFK01000665.1:216975-292596 GCA_014634185.1 Astreopora myriophthalma | reverse complement strand
GTTGATTTTCTCCACGTCAGCCCTTGATATTACCTGATGTGTGGTCATATTTTGGCCATAGGAAACAGAACTGTGGTAATTAAACGATGAACTACCTCTGAAGTCTCGAACCAGTTTATTATTATTGTCAATGTTCCTCCAAGAGTTGAGTGCTCTCTGAAATGCATTCAAATCAAGTTCAAGAATTTATACTTGTTGGCATTTGGTAACGTTGACGTTCAAAGCATTTTAATGCAATCTTCTGTACTGTTTTCTTTTTTGATTGTCAAAGCTTCTTCACAAAGTGAGAGAATTGGAATTTGTGATCGATGACATGCAATCTCGGGAGGTGGAAAAACTATCTAAAAGTTAGAAGGTTAGTGGGGTAATTAATATTCACCTTGTCTTTTTAAATGCGATTTTCACCATACAAAGATCTGCAACTTTTCACTATTCCGCGTCCTTAACATCTTCGGATTATCAGTAAATTGCAAGATGAGCTGTCAGTCGCAAAAGAAGACCTGACTCAACAACTGCTTCATGAAATAAATGGCGAGTTGGTGAGTCATTTTTCTTAATTAAGACTATTTGGTACTAGATAATCAAGTTAGATGTATGTGAAAAACTGGACAGTCTGTGCTTAGAGAATTGAATATAAGTTGGTTATTAATAGCAGCTCAGTTCTGAGGCTCATCTCCGTAAGATTATGGCAAACCTTTGATAAACAGTTACGGTGGTAAGCTCTAACATCTTTCTGGGCACGATTTTTCCTCGCCCTCTCACTGAAGTTTCTCGCAAATTTGGCGTTTTCATCAACAGGAACCCAGCAATCCCCACCTCGACACATACTTGTGTTTAAAGGTGCAAGCACTTATAAGTAATAATCAGGTTGTCGCTTGCTAATAAAATGAAATGATTACAGGAAACACCATGCAAGGGAAATACTACAAAGACGAAAAGCTCAAGAGTTGAGGTAAAACCTTTCTCTAAATAGTCTATGAATGTGCGGATCCTATTTTGTTTGGACAATTCCAGGGCATTGTTTCTCAAAAATTCCGAAACTTTTCGGGTCGTTTGCGAGTGCTACAAATCCCTCTGTATAATAAGACGGAGAGCTCTTTCGTCGCTAAATTTAGCGATAATCTTCATTTGAAAACAAGTCCAAACACCAGTCTTTCATAACAAGCTGATCCCATTTTCTTAAATGGTTTTTTGGGTTCCGCGACAGTTTTCAGGACTTTCGAGAAACCGGGCCCGAGGGCCGAGTTACAAGAAGCGTATGGCTATCGTTAAGGGTTTAGTCTAATTAAGACGTACAGGTTAATTACCATGATATTTAAAGAAAGACGGCGACAACTGGTAAGCCATAACCTGTTATATCCAAAAAATAGCTCGGCTCCCTGAATGAGGGTGAAGATTACCTTGTACAAGTAGACATATTAACTAATCAGCTGTCTTGCTTTTCAGGGAAAAACCAAGCTTGACAACAGGGACAATGACAAGAAAAAAAACTGAAGTAAGATCTTCTATACCTTATTTATTTTCCCTCTATCGTGCTCCTTTCACATAGACTGAAATGCACATACAATGCTTAATTTTCCTTTGCTCTCCGCAGATAACCTTATCGTCGGGTAAGAAGCCCTTGCTCAGCGACGAAACACACGTAATACCAATGCCTTTTGGAGGAAGTTTCTTTTTTTCGCTACACTATTCTGATTAAGATGTATCCAGTGGCATAACTAAGTTGAGAGAATCACATACACTGAACCCAACGATACCACGCCACCAGGAGTAGCAGAGACGGGAGGACTCACAGAAGTCGATGATAAGAGCGCGATAAAAGAAAAAAAGGAACCTATGGAATGCCGAAAGGTAAAACGAAAGATGGTCGAGTACAAAGGAATGAATGATGTTCACGTACAAATGGAATACTACCTGTATATAACTAACTACACAGATAACCTATTTTTCTTTAAAGGTAAACAGTGGCAAATTCGTCGCAGTCGCATACAATAACTGCGATTGTTTCTTTCTGGGACAAGTGTTAAACTTCTTCACAACTTCACTTTATTTTGCACTTACAGCTATGAAATTACAGTATTGGCATAAAAAAAAGAAAAAAGAAAAAGGTACATATATAAGAATTAAAGGTGACACTGGTCTATAGTTTATGCATGTAGGCTAATAGAACCGCGAGGTTATCGAGTTAGCCTCTTAAAGGCAGAAGATGGCATTTTCACCATAACGTTTTTAGAAAAAACTGATGAAAAAATGCTGTGTTCGGTTGGCCCGCCCAGGCAACAGTGGAGACCGTGGACGCCGAACAGGTGTTCATGTCGGGCCTAGAAGTAGATGGAGGCAATCCAAACCGACTAACATTCCCGAGAATGAGACACAGCGAACATGCATTTCCACAGTGCAAAGAGGCATTACTAAAAAGACTCAAGATTTCTCAGGTAATTAGCTTGATAGCAGTAGTATCCATAATATGAAAGGTCGCAAGCGGGGTACGATGAAATTGAACCCAATTTAAAAACCGAGTGCAGTTTTGTAATTTCGAGTTATCATTTGTTTTTAATAACTTAACTCTACTGTTAAAGTAAAAAGCAACAGCTGTAAAACGCACTGAAAAGCACATCTTTTTTTAAAGATATCCTGCTTTATGGACGTACACCGAATGATGCAATAGATCACAGAGGATACAACAGGGCCTCTCCTTGTCATACTTTCAGACCCTAGATCTGATTTGAGTGCGAACATACACAGCATCGCTTTGCGTCAGAGACCATAATTAATGTACTTAGTGAAAAAGCCCCGCGCGAATATGACTTAAAGTTAAATTATGGAGAAAAAAATGGCGGTACTTCCTAACATCTCGACGACCTACGTGGTGGCGCAACTCACCAATTTCGCAAAGCTCGAGAGCGGAATTCCCTGGATCAGTTGCATGGGAGGACTTGCACCGGGCCCAAACCCATTTTACGCTGCCGCGCATTGATGCAAACCTTGGAACCCTCATAAGAGGCCTCTCACCGATCTTAGTAATAGCCATGGGCGAACTGCTATATATTAATATCAACGCCTGTTTCCCTTTCATTGTGGTAACACAAAATGGTTCCCCTTAAAACTGACAAGTTTCTCTCGATGAGCAACAGCGCATGCACAAATCGGTTCGGGTTAAATGGGTGTCTGGCAAAATATAGGATTTTTCATTTTCAAAAGGCGCCGACCGGCGGTGTCATGTAGGACCAACGGATTTAAATGTAGATGTCTGGATTAAAGGTTGTCCGCAGAAAAAGAGCACCAATGCACGCGACAGGACATTGTTATTCTGGATAGCTCACGGTTCTTTGAAAAACAAAATTGCTCAACAAGCGATAGACTGATGTTTGATAGCAATAGAAGTTGCTTGAACAGCTACTATTTCATTTACATTAGTTGATACTTAATACGATATCCTTTCCGGATTGTCGCGTACGCTTTTGTATTCCTGCAAGCTTTCTCCAAACAGCTGTATATAATCCATCGAGTAGAATTGCGTGAACAATCGAAACCTCGTTTCTGTAAAAGCCAGCTAAATAAATTTTAACAGATTATCATAATCAAAACTATATAGTTCCACCCTAAAACATAGCACATTGTGATGATTAGTTTGCTTCAACACAGTCCATTCGATAGGGTTAGCCCTAACACCAAAAAGAAAAAAAAAAAGAAAAAAAAAAGATTTTCCGTTTTTATAGCAACCTCACCCTCACCCCCTAATCTCTACTCTCGACCCTCGACATTTAGCCATATTGTAATAAACTAATGTGCTGAAATTTTGACTGACATTTAAAGCCTGCTTCACTGTAGAAAATAAGGAATTAAAGTGACAATTTCACGGAATTTGGCATGGGCAAAACAAGCACTGTGCGCGGGAACTTCGCACAACAATGTAAAACAAAATTTTAATAGTAATCCATTGAAATTTAGAGCGGCCTAAAATTTGCGAAAGAATTTCCGTCTAGGGTGACATAAAAAACGTAAAAAAAAAGGCTAGTGTTGTTTCCAAACAGAACTAAAAAAAAAAAGGCTTATGATGAAAAAAATTTGCCTGTCAAACTGGGTAGAGTCGATACGGCAGCCCATCGATATCTTGGAAAGTAGTAAAGTGTCTTTGGAAATTACAATAGCGGGAAGTTGCATTGTTCACAAATTTTGTACAGAGAGAAACCGGAGGACAAAGGTTGTATTCAGGGAGCAACCTTTGTTCCTGGTAAGCAAAGCTGTTGCAAGCGAATGACAACGTGAACATCCTGAAACATTTGTCTTACAAATGTTACCAGTTCCAGTACATTTTCAACGAGCGGAATATATAGTCTATATATCACATTCTATTAACTTCCTTCACTGACAACGTTCAACACGTTAAATGGCCCATTCTATTCAAGATGAAATCATGAGTACACCTTTAACAAATTTTGTTGAACATCTAGTGCAACATTTGTTGACAAACAAATGTTGAATTGTGTGCCAGCAACCTTGAACAACGGCTTTTTTTCAAATAGGATGGATAGTTAATGGCTGATTTTGCGAACAGTTCTCTGACAAGCAGGACGCCAATTGGCTGAAACCGAGAACAGTTATGGGAGTGTTAAAACAATAAAGCTCTGTGGTAAGGAAATCGTTCAGCGAATTACGAAAACAGCGAGAGTTAATACATTTCTGGGTTTTCAAGGGTAGGAATGTGTCGCGGCGAGATAAGTTTATTTACATGCGAAGTCGTAGTTACCTATTAACTTCATAATCATAGGGTCAGGTACACGCAATGAAAACGAAATTACACTTCAGTCTTCTTGCATTTTGAGGAACCTTTACATCTATTGGCTAGAACTGAGAACAGATCTCACATGAACAATGGATTCCTTTTGCTAATACCGGAAAACACTTATCAGGGCTGGCCGCACGCAAGGTTGGCCCCCGACAGTTTCGTGCTTCATGCAAACTTTAGCCGGACAAAAGGAAAGCGTACGTAACAGAAAACGGTATACAGAAAAGCCAAAAAAAAAAGACTGAATGTCTCGGCTCGCAAAATTCGTTTTAATTATGCATCCTTCGCTTTCAGTGGCAAGATTTATTAATAAGGTGGAAATGCTATTTTGATTGGTCAAGACCGAGAACACTTCCCGGGTATTTCATAAATCATCGCCATCTGCAGCCATGGCTCGATTTTCTGCCGCTCTTCGTTGAGAGGAGCGCGGGCTCAATTGCCCGAACAGCGGCTGGTAATCGAGCTTATATCTGCTGTCAAGTGGCTCAATTTGCGAATAGTTCTCGACAAACCAGACGCCAATTGGCCGAGTTAGAGAACAGTTCTCGCTGTGTGAAAACATGCATTGTTTGGAGAGGCATACTTGTATGTCGCGATAGAGTCAGTTTGGCAATTAATTCCGAATTACCAAGGTTTATGGTTTGTCCTCAGTATTTTATGCAATTGAAATCCGCCGAGCGAGAAAAGCAGTTACAACGGATTTACGGCTTTCTTGTCACGGTGATCAGAGATCATTGACGTCGATCACAACACCAGAGCTCATAAACTCGTGAACGTGACACCTCAAAAGCGCAGTGTTTCATTTCCTAGCATTCAGAAAAAATCTACAATTAACAAATGTTTGTTAAAGGGTTACATATCAGCATAACTTATTTCCTCATTCTTACGAATTTCTGATCGCCCTTCACGAAAACGAGTAAGTTTAACGTTCACTATCGAGAATACACACGCAATAAAAGATTGTTGATTGGCAGAAAAAGAGAACAGTTCTCAATTCTATAAATATCTTGTTGACATAAATCGCACGCTGGGCCAGGGCGACCTTTCATTCCATGCTATGTTGAAGTCTAGCGTGGCGGGGTTTACGCGCGCTCAGCACCCATGTGAGTGGAATGAGCTTGAAGTTGGGCAAAAGGATGGACATGACGGCACTGAACAGTGAATTACGTTATCATAGATCAGACAAGAAATTTTCCGAACTGTCTAATTGCGAAATAATCGCAGAAAATCGTAATGAAACGGTGCCTAAACAAAAGTGTGTTGCAATTTTGGCGGGAAATAAGCAATTTCTAGATTTATGGACCAAGAAAGCAAATCAAATGCGCATTTAGACGACGGATCGACACACGGGTGGTAAGTAACTATCTTCTTCATGCCTTTAAAAGTAATAGAGAAAACTAGAATGGGAAAGCTGTATAATTAATTTCATACTGTGAAAATGATTGTCCGCGGTGCAGTTATGCGGAATTTTATGACTTATTATTTTCTATTTGATAGTGCATAGTTAAAGAATCACATACGCTTAAACACCGTTCGTGAAAACGGTTGAAATTCGCCAAGTCTCAACTCGGGCATTGGTGATTAAAAAAAAAAACAAAACACCATTGTCTAAACTCATTCATGTGTGCTTAATAGTTGATGACAGACAAACACTTTGAGAATAATTGCTTATCCGTGATTCACGACAGATGCTAGCCAGACATGTTGTTTTTAATTGAAAATACACCAGTTCTCATTGGTGGATACTGAGAACTGTTTCTAGTTTAAGATCGAATTGGCTTTCCAGCTACATGATTGGCCAAGGCTTGGAACAGTTCTCAGAGCGAAAAAAACACTCTCAGTTTCCAGTTGAAAAGTGCATTTTCCAGTTTGATATTGCACTCTGTTGACTTTAATGGCACACATTTTTACATGTCAAGAACTTAATGGACACTCATGAGAATCTTCAGACAATATTAAAACTCTCTTTTCGCAAGGCCAATCTTGTATAAGAATATGGTTGTATCTGGTTATCAAGGAATTGCATGATTGTACCTACTTTAATACTGAACAACTCACACCTTGGAACAGCTGATCATCAAACGTTGTTATGACTGTAACAGCGGTGTTGTACTAATGGATGGTAAAGGTGTAGAAGGTCGTGCAGAAGCATATTAAATCGTTGTTGTGTTTTGTTCCTGTTTAATTTACTTGACTGTCTGGTCAACAAAGCAATAGTCTGCAGGACAAGGCTAATGCTGTTGTTGACTTGTGAAACCAAATACAATTGACTGTTTAAAGTTGCTGGCAACCTGATAACAGACATAGGACTGGTACTAAATATTATTGTCATTTTTTTCCTTTAATTATGTGCATTCCTTAGGGAGACTCAAGAAGTTCATGGTAAGCTGGAGTACAGTCTGCTTGTGTATTAACAAGGGTTCAAAACAATGCGTCAGTATCAATTAAGGAAGAACTTAGAAGTATTGACTATGAAGAGGGAATGGAAGTTCTGTTATGATGTGTTCTAATGGATACTAGGCAGTTTCAATTAAATTATTTATCAAACTTCTTCAAAATAGGTAATTCACTGTACAGTACATGCAGTACAAGCTTTGTGTGTAAGGAGATGATTAGAACTGATAAGAACTGACAGAAACACTTTAATTGTCTTTTGAAAGACAATGTTGTCGTTTGAAAGACAAGAAAACAATCATCATCAGTTTCTTTGGTGTTACGTGAAGTAAATCCTTTTTCACTGGTAATAGCATTTTTGCAGTGATAAGAATAAAATTATGTAAAATAAAATTAATGTCATTGTAATGATATTGTGTTTGTTGAATTTCTTCCTTTTTCAACAGTTGTTGTGGATCCTGTGCTAAGTAAAATTCTTCGTCCTCATCAGAGAGAGGTGTGTCAAAAAAGTGTAACATGACTGTATTGTTGTATCTGTAAGTTACAAATTAAGATTTTAAAATTAATTTATTGCTGACATTTTTGTGGGAAATAACACTTTTAGGGGGTCAAATTTCTATATGACTGTGTGACTGGTGAAAGAATCAAAGGCAGTTATGGATGCATCATGGCAGATGAAATGGTATGGACAAAGAAAAACGAATATATGTTAAGCCTAGTTCCCACTTGACTGTGCGATAAGCATATGTGCAAGAAACATTCATAGACTTGTGGACTTGTTGTTAATTAGTGTCTTTTGTCCTAACGAAAGGTGCTAATCAGCAAAATGCTAATGCATTTCCATATGTTGCTTCAATGTGCTCATGCTTCTCGCACAAGTGGGAACTAGGCTTGAAGGGGGGCAACAATTTGTTTGGCTTCTGTTCGACTATACCTAGGAAGTTGTCTTCAAGACTTTGAATAATAATAATAATAATAATTATAGTTATAATTATCATTATATGAATCTGTTACTGTGTAGGGATTGGGTAAAACATTGCAATGCATCACACTAATCTGGACTCTGGTGGTAAGTCATCACTTTTGTCTGTGTATAGAATTTTACTGAATCTGCCATTTTCAATTGTTGTTAGAGATCCTTTTTCTGTAGTGAACTTCTGCAAGTCATGTCCAAAATAAAAAAAGGCCAATGGGATGAAAACAGAGACTTTCAGATGTTGTTTCCTCAGTGTTAGAGATAAGAGACAGGTTGCAGGTCAAGAAAGCCAACAAAACCGAGCACCTGAGAATCTACTGTAGTGATAGACATTAAAAAACTTTGGCATTGATCTGTCCAGAATCCCTGTGAGCAGCCTGCCTCCAAAACGTAGCTGAGTCAGTCAAGCTACCCACTTCAGTCATGCAAGTATTGACTCGTTTTGCATAACTGAAGTGGGCAGCTCGATTGACTGAGAAGGTACTGCTAGCAGTCTAATGGAAAAAACATAGAAGAATTAATTGGCCAATCTCAGTTTAATTGTTCACCTTCAGTCTTTGATGCGGTTAAATGCAACTTACCATGTCATTTAAATGTGGTTAAATGTGACTTAACAAGCCATTTCTTCGTGGTGAAATGCATCTTGACATTGGTCATTCAATGAAGTTAAATGGAACTTAACAAGTCATTTAATGTGGTTAAGTGAAACTTCACAAGTCAGTGGTGCTTGGCCTACATGTAGGTGCATGCTCACATAGTTCATGTGGTTCAAATGGTAGCATTTGCAGGAGATCTCACTGGGTGGCCATCTCGTGCTGCTTTTGTCCAGTTGACTTGCTTCCCCCTCCCCTCCCCACCCACTTTCTCCACTGTTTGTCGGTTAGGTATTTAAAGAGGAAAGCACTTTTACCTGCAGAAACCTCTCATTGATTGATTACACTGTATCTATTTGCAAGAAAGACAATGAAGAGCTCAATATGTTTTCCCAGGTTGACATCCTTCCTTTACCCAGCAGTTGATGCAAATTTTATCACTCACAGGTTATTTTAGGACTTGTGAGCTCATAGACTTAAGAATCATCATAGTGAATCTACTACATTCAGTCAATATTTATATTATCTTTGTACATGTAAGTGAGCTGCGGATATGAAGTGTCTTTAATGCTAGTAAGAACAATCATCTCTATAAAGCCCTGGTCAAACAATGCGTGATAGTCAATCATGATTAGCTGAGTCATGCGAGAGTGCCTTGGGTGAGCCTCTGGTCCCAGGCATTGCTGTCAGTGAAATGCTAGATATCATCAACTCTCATGCAGGTGGTCAAACGGAGAAAACTATGATCGAATATTATGAAAAATTGAACGATGTTTTTTTGATGATAGCCGATGATAATACATGATAGTTGGTGGTCAAGCAGGAGAGAGAGCTGGGGAGAGAGAGCTGGACTATCGTCAACTATCATGCACAGTTTGACCAGGGCTTGAAGATTAACAGAGTGTGTGCTTAGAGTGCTTTTAATCTGATCTTGATTTCAGAGGCAAGGACCTGACGGTAAGGCAATTTGATCATTTCAAAAAGCTGTAAAGTCCGATACTTACCATGGTACTTGTGAATCTGGCCTGTTTTATTCAAACCTATGGGTTTCAGTTGCACTTCGCTAACCCTGCTTCGAACAACCTGCCGACCGGTTAGCTTAGTTGGTAGAGCATCATACGACAGTGCAGGAGGTTGTGGGTTCAAATCTCAGCCAGACCATCACGCAAGGTCTTTAAATAACTGAGGAGAAAGAGCTGCCTTTGTAATGACATAGATCTGCAAATGCTTAGACTTTAATATTTATTATTTATTATTCATAATATTTATTATTTCATAATATTTATTGTTTCATAATAGTTGTTATTTCATAATATTTATTATTTATTATTTCATAAATAAACTATAGGCCCCATCTCACAGTAGGCATAATCAAAATTGGACTCTGGTTGTTAAGACCACTGTAATAGGAATGATGACCAACAGTAGTCAAATGGAAGTCCAAATACTGAAACCAGTATTAAAACTGGTAAACTAAGGTTTAGATCAGGTGCAGTGTAGTTTACTGTTTGGTGCCAAAAGAATTACAGAATGAATAATTAATGTTTTATTTCCAAGTATTTCCTGTTGTCACTGATCGGTTTAAGTGTTACTTGGCTTCAGTGTGATTTTTATGTTTAAAAAAAGACACTAATGTTTGCTTTTAAATTTGTCTAGGTCAGCCAATAGCCAACAAAGTTATTATTGTAACTCCTTCAAGTCTTGTAAAGGTATTTGATGCATTCTCTCTATATGAAACACTGCTGTCTTCATTTATAAAATAATTAGGATAGTACACACTCTCATTGGTCAATAGCTGTGTTTAGGTGAGAGTATGTAAACACCGTTGTACATCGCACGATTTTTGATTGGTTATGTGTTTTCAGACGCACATTTTGATTGGCTGGTAGGAAATATGAGCACGTATATCAACAAACTCTGTTTCAATCAAGAAGCAAAAAAAGCAGCATTTTCCTTCATTTGTCAAATTATTTCTGAGAAATATTTGATAAAAGCAATAGAGCACTTTTTTCGGTGTTTGCATTGCCTCATCTAAATGCTTGGGGAGTTGGGAGAATTCTCGACAGTTATGCAAACCCTCCACTGCGTCTCGAGTTTGTATAACTGTCTCAAATTGTCCCAACCCCCCTCGTGTTTAGATGAGGCTATGTAAACAGGGAAAAAGTCTTCTATTCCTTAAATGTAATATGTTATCTGAATCTGTACAATAGGATACAAATTATTTTTCCTTGAAATTAGGCCAAACTGAGTTTTGTTCTTGTAACAGCCATATAAGCCTTCAACAGTGTTTTCTTTTGTATTGTCACTATAAATTAACTTTTATGCCAATTTTATGTCATATCATTATAAACATGCATGTTTTTAGAGGTGTGCAGTGCACTCTGTCATAATTATTTACTTTGATGTTTCAATGGCATGTGAAGTGTAGACTTCAATCCTGTTTTTTTACTGCCGTCAGTCATGTTCCTGGCAACAGCTGACAGTCGGTTAAAAGATAATGAAAGATCGATCGTTCCAGCCCGTTGAACATGATGTCTTTGCTTTCTGAGCGGTAATTTACCATAACTGACAGCAGTGAAAAATGAAACTGTTCATTGGAATTTTCCCTTCAAAGACCACATCTTACTGACATGAAATGTGCATTAAAGAACAAAGGACTAGTGTTTTCTCCACTTGTATAGAATTGGTACAATGAACTTCACAAGTGGCTCTCTGGGAGAATCTCAGCCTTGGCTGTCGACTCTGGCTCAAAAACTGAAATTGACAGGAAACTTGGTAAGTCATTAGCTGTGGAGTGCCTACTGCAACGCTCAGTTGAAGAAAAAATATTTAAGATTACATGCCAATGAAAATCAATGCCAGAGCTTGTTAGGAACTTTCAGGATTTATGTTATAAAGGATTTGAATTCTTTGTAACAATGGAAGGTCTGTATGCAGAAACATAGTGACTTGATTTTGATTTGATATAAGCTGATTGTTTTGATTCTTGTTCCCAAGTAATGCTCCTGCACTCTTCTTCTCCTTCTCCTTCTCCTTCTTCTCCTCCTCCTCCTTCTTTTTTTTCTTAAATATTGTTTATTATTTTGTCAAATTGCAGCCTCACTCTGTACTATAAACTACACTTCTGCAGTCATCTATCACAAGCCATAAGCAAAATATGACCACTACAGGAGGCACAAAGAAGCCACAGAATCATTTTTTTTTTTTTTGTTACTCTATTTTCAGTCTGTTGCTCTTGGTTTTGGCCTATGGCTTGTAACTTACTGCAGCAGAACCTTTAATAACGCCATTTACTTCTCGGAATTTAGCGACAATTTCACAAAGTAACAAAAAGAAAACACTATGTTTATGCCTTCAATAATGTCAACTTACATGTACAGTAGTCTCAAATTAAATTATAATAAATCCTGCGTTGACTTTGCTGTGAGCAGTGTTCAAGTGACTGTCCAAAGTAATGACGCGATTGCGATTGCTACGCTTTTTGATTGGCTTAAAAATCTCGCGCCAGTTTTTCAACCAATGAGAAGGAAAACCAAAACCAATCGCGACTTGCGCGCGCGATTTTTCCCGCGCTTTGAGCAAGGTACGTGGAATTGCTACGAATTTTGATTGGCTCATTGCGCTGTTTGCACCTGCTGTGATTGGTCGGAATAATTAATTTGGTATTGGTTTATGATACTCAGCTGAGCACCGCTCAAACGGTTTAACTTAAACCATTATATTCTCATTTTCATTGCTTCAGAAATGTTCATGTCTCAACAAGGAAAGAGAACCACCTATCCAGTCTTAATAATCTCCTATGAAACATTTCGTCTTCATGCCTCTGTGTTACATGCAGGACCTGTGGGATTAGTCATCTGTGATGAGGTCAGAGAACTTGATACAATTTCATAACACAGTAAAAACCCGCGTGTAAGGACCAACATTTTTGGAACTCTGGCAAAATAGGTTCTTGTATTAAATTTGGGGGTAGTTATTGGCAATTTAGGCTAAGAAGGTTTTCAATTAGGTTCTTAATTTCTTAGTTTTTCTGGTTGAAAAACTACCAATTAGAGATTGTTTTTGATTACTAGAAAAATAAATAAACTTGGGTTTTGGTTCTTAAATGTACAGTGTCTATTCACAATTGTATTATGTTCCGCCTAACAAAACTCATTACAGTCAAACTCCTTGGTTAAAATGTTTATGATAATTTAACCGCAACCCACAGATAAGAACCTGATTGACCTTGCTTTTGGCTAAGCAAGTTCCTATGTTTTGGGCTATTAAAATGGCAAATTTCTGCCAAATCTCTGTTAAGGCACCCCTGTGTAAGACCGCCGCCACTCCGGGCTCTCGAAACCCGCGGACAACTGTTGATCGCTGCCATTCTTTAGTCACATTTATTGATAATGAGGATAATGGTCCAGTGGTTCCCCTTTCCTCACTGAATGGCTCTCCATCTCGCAAGCCATCGAAGACAGCGCATTTGCACGGTCATGGGGTCAAGTCCCATTCAAGCCTGCACTTTTCTCAGGCTTCTTTACTATTGCTAAGTTTGCTCTGTGCGATGATTATTCTACCTTCAGGCCTGCACGCACCTTGAAAGTCCTTAAAGTTCTTGAATTTCAAGTGACTAGAAATTCAAGGCCTTGAAAGTCCTTGAAAATTGCATTTGGCGCTGGAAAGTCCTCGAAATTTGTTGCTCACGGTGTCTAACCCAGATTATTTAACAAATTAATAATTCATGAAGAAAAACCAAAAGAGAGATAACGACACAAAATACAGTAAAAAATACTGATAAAAACCTATTCCATTGGTTTGATTTTGCACTCGATTGAGATGAGTCCTTAAAAATGACAATTGTATTCATGACAGTCCGTGAAAAGTCCTTGAATTTTTGACCCCTAAACGAACCCTGTACCTTCAAAATCCGTCACGGAATCTATTTTTTTAAACGGCAGATGGGGATGCTGTGCCAATTCAGTTGATAGCCTAAATCTTAGCTTATCTTAAACATGTACATGTACGCTACATGTAACGGAGGTTCGCAGTGATCTTACAGCCTTACACAATAATGCCTGGTGTAATATTTATCGTCCTACTTCTACAGGGGCACAGACTAAAAAATCTTGAAAGCCAGACATACCTGGCCCTGGATAAACTAAAGACAACGAGAAGAGTGCTATTATCAGGTGCATTTTCTTTTGTCTTTCTCAATTTCCCATTTAACCAGGGTTCGTACGCATCTTGAAAACCCATGAAAACCCTTGAAAACCCTTGAATTTTGAGAGTGCATTTTCAAGGCCTTGAAAGCCCTTGAAAATCTCTGCTATTCATTCCTGGTCCTTGAGAGTCCTTGAATTTCAGTAAAAATAATCAGCCGCCTAAGTCAAGTCATAAAAACGTGATGAGCTGTGGCGTCGAGAATGGTTACCAGTGCCTTTGCATTATTTTCTCGCATGTACGTTATGAAAAATGAGCAAGAATCGTATTGCTAGCCGACTATTTTCGTGGGTAAATTCTTCGACATAAATGAAAAGGTCCTTGAGAGTCCTTGAACTTTTGGTCTAAAAAGGTGTACGAACCTTGTTTAACGCTATCCTGCCTTTTCACTTTGTGCTTTCGGCTTTCCACCACAGATGCTTATTTATTATTTATTTATTTATTTATTTATTTATCTATATTTATTTATATTATTTATCTTTATTATTTATTTCACTTCTTTCGTCACGAATTTCCTTTGTATCAGTACGCCTTTATAATTATGTTTTATTTACAAGGCTTTCATACATTTATTTCTTGATTTAATTACTTTGTTAACAGGCCCTTGCAGGACTAACTCACGGGCCACCTAGCAATGCCATGCTGGGATTGGGGTGCGATCCCAGCGAGACTTAAAAATGTTGCATAAGAACAAAGCTGTCCACCGAAGCAACTAACAAAATGGTGTGAAATGATTTCGATACACAAAAATGCATAGGGTCCCTTTTTTCAGTAGGACAAAAATAATCCGCGGCTTACATAAGACGCAAACTGAGCCAAGCAGCCCGAGGTGATTCTCTAGAGCCTTTCATTTACAGTGGAGCTGGAAAGCGTGTTTCCCAGCACCATTGTAAACAAGAGATATCCAGGCACGTGACTGCCCAATTCGCTCATCGTCTTTTCGCTTTTCTTTAACATCCCCGAAACCCCCTCTTAGCTCGTGGTAATAGGAGTTTTCATTATCCTTTATGTTCGTAGGAACTCCTATTCAGAATGACTTGCTGGAATATTTTAGTTTGGTTCATTTTGTAAATAGCGGAATTTTAGGTGAGTCAATGTTGATATGATTTCATCTTGGCAACAATTCTCACATGGTCTAACCAGGAGCCGATTAGTTGGAGCCTCCATATGTTCTGTACCCCTGAGTCAACCCTTTCCCGTTCAGATTTATTTTAAGAACAGCCTATAGAGCGTTTTCACTGTCACGCAATAGAAAATAAAATCCGAAACCGTTAAATGAAAGAAAGCAAGAAAGTGAAATGTTACAAAAGACTAATAGATAAACAACTTTGCCAACTCTCAAGTCTGTGTGGTACATCGTCTCTGAGTTATTTGCCAAAACGTGTCACGCGATTTTACAGAGCTTTGTATGGAGACGCCATGTTGGTGTTCCTCTTAAGGACACCAATGTGGCGGCCGGAAATGAACAAAAACATCTGGAACTTAGTTTGCGATAACAGCGTTTTTTTTTCGCTCGTGAGCTAAGCTACATGACCATAATCGTGTCTTCTACTGCTTTTACTGCTTCTTTTGCTAAACATCACAATGAGAGACCGTTTTTTTTTAACCATATAGCTTTGTCGCAGCCACTGTCTTGGTGTCACGCAAGGTGAAATTTCGAAAATTCAAAATGCCGTATTCCCAAAACGAAAAACGCTACGGGGCCAAAAAATGGGAAAAAGACTTAATTCTAGGTAATTTCCCATCTGGTGTGGATTAATAATTCGCAAAACCTCGCGGCTGTGATTTTAGAATTTCATGACGTCACGTGAAAACGCTCTATAATTCTTCCATGCTTTCCGCCATTTTTGTTTAGACGCGTGAAAGCATGTATGTGAATGAAGCATGGTCATAGCTCTGCTCTGATTGGTTATTACTAATAAGGTGACAAATATTCCTGCGAAAACTGTTTCTATAAATAAAACTCAACGGGATAGGGTTGACTCTGAGGGATTGTATGGGAAATGGAGGCTCCAACTAATCGGCTCCTGGTCTGACCTATATATGGCTCTCATTTCCAAGATCCCTCCCTGTACATCTCCACCCCTTGTCTATTAATTGGTGGACAGTTAATTGAAGACATAAGGTGACGAGGACCAGTACACCTCATTGATTAGCGTCCTGTAGATTGGAGCACGAATAGGACTACGAGTACGAGTTTTCCCTACTGAGCATGCGTATTAGGTTTGGAGGTCGAAATTATTCCAAATGCGCGTGCGCAGTGCAGGAAACTTCCTACTCGGACTCCAATCTAAAGGTCGTTATTCAATATAACAGCTTCACATTAGGTGGTTTGCACGTTACGCCTTCGCCGCCATGTTGGTGAACGAAAACACTGCTAGTCCACGAGCATTTGTACATTTCACTATTGTTACCCGTGTCTCTGGAGATTGGTTGAAAACCACTCTACATTATGGGTCACGGATACGAGAATAGACCAACAGGCTATTTCCGAGTACGCGTCAGCCACTATTTCAAAGCGAGTCTAAGTGCGAAATTTTTGTGATGGTAATAAGGTTTACTTTGCATATGAATAGAAACTTCTTTTCATAAGAAAGACTTCGCACTCAGACTCGCTTTGAAAAAGAGGCTGAAGTCAACTCGGATTTTAGCCTATGAAAGGTTCTTTCTGCCGGTACTGGAGCACGGATGAAGTAAAAACACAAGAAACAACCAAAGCAAAACAACTCAAAGTAAAAACTAATCCCGTGTGAACAAAATACAATGCTTTCCGGAACATGCAGAAAGACCCCTATTAACAGGGATGGCGGAGTGTATTTTGAATTGGGGGGGCTTACAACCGAGCGCCGGAGGCGCCAACCTGTAGGGGGGGTCTGGGGGAATCCCCCCCCGGAAAATTTTGAAATCTTGAAGTTTTTTATTTTTTGAATTTTTTTATTTTTTGAAGGTTTTTATTGTTTAGCCCTTCCCCCACGGCTCCGCCGTCCCTGATTAAACTGATGAACAGCGTTAGAGTTTGAATTAGAGAATGTAAAATTCTTTGTCAAGTGTACATGTTCTACACAAGTGCTTTATTTTGTTCATTTCTCTTAATCTACTCAGTTTTCCAAAGGACGGCAAAGAAATGTCCCGAAATCTTTAACGCCCATGCAGAAGGCTTGTTTGTGCCAATTAAAAGAGATCTACCGAAACAAGAATATTTAACGCATGTGCAAGGCGAATACTTTTGGTCATTAAAATGAAACTGCACCAAAGTGTTTAATTTACGAGTGTGCAAAAGAGATTTTTAGGGGTTGCCTTTCAAGTTATTTTGTCATAATCTTGTTGTCGTCTCCATACCCGATGCTTAGCTCATTACTGTGTTCGAAAAACATATATGCTTACATCACTATCAACAATTGCAGGCACAGTATCAGAGTTTAAGAAGAAGTTCGAGAATCCAATTTTACGAGGGAGGGATGCCGATGCTTCTGACGCGGATCACAAGAAAGGAGCCGAGAAGCTGGCCGAGGTGAATTTCCTTTTACATTAGGCATTCTCGTATAGGATTAAAATGCTGTGATAACAATATGGGCTCTTCAGCTGTTCAAAAAGTGACTGTTTCATTGATGTTCTCACCGCATTTTCTGTGAACTCTTATTCTTAATGTTTTTGTAGCTTGTTTGTTTGTCTTTGTTTTGTTTTTCTTTTAATTTTCCGTCTTGTTCTTTTGAAGCTTGCATCCTTAGTGAACAAGTGTATTATTAGAAGAACAGGTGAGTGATTTTCTAAAATCGTATCACATTTACTTCACTGTACCTTCTGTTGGTTTAAACCAAGGTGATCATTGCGGATGTTACAGCTGTTGCATTTAATGTTCTTAATTTTGTTGCTGCTTATTTCTTACGTGCATCTTACTTTTTCCTTTCTAGCTTCTATATTATCCAAATATTTGCCTGTTAAAGGTGAGCGCAATTTAATGATTCTATACAGTAAATAGTTCTTCAGCTTGAGATTTATTTCTCACGGTAATAGAACGCCTCGTAGTAGCTCTCTCGAACAAAAGTCTATCAAATCAAACCTTTACCCTGAGACCAAAAACTATTAAGGCGCTGTTGCACTAGGCAATTTTCCGTGCAACTTGTGTCCCAATTTTCGTTGCACGAAAACTTGCCTGGTGTAACATACCCTGACACACACATTTTTGGCTATCGTTTTGTTGAAGTCAAATTATATTTGGCCAATCAACAAAACCAGAGCGAATGTATCACTGAACTGAAAACCAGTCCATAGTGTCCACTGAAATCTGTCCGGTCGAAGTCTTTTGTTCATATTTTAAACTCAGTGGTTAAAGGAGAAATGCCTCAAGAAGCAACCCGGGTGCGATATTAGTTTGTTAGCGGTTTGACAATTTGTGTATCCTGATTTTTCAGTGGAACAGGTTGTGTGTTGTCGCTTGACGCCTCTTCAGACAGAACTCTACAAACATCTGATCCAATCGAAGGCGTTAAGGATGGAACTCAACAAATCCAAGACGGGGTCAGGAATGTCTGCATCATCTCTGGCTTTCATCACACAGCTCAAGAAACTTACAAACCGTAAGTACAATCGGTATCAACTAAAATTGCGGCATTGATTGTTAATTAACAATTATTCCATGAGCGCGCGTTGGATATGAGATGGTAAATACCCAACAACGCGTCCTTGGCTATAACCAGTCTCATATCTAACAAGCGGGAATGGAATAATTGTTTTATTAAATTCTCAACCTTCGGACCGGAAGGAATCTGCTTTTTTTTTCTGCTTTTTTCATCCATTTTTTTTTTGTCGACGAAACTTGGCTTCCCGCGAACAATTTTATGCTGAGCGACATTTGCTGCATTCATTTCCATATAAGGTCAAACGCAGGTATAATGGCTGATAACCGAGATCCAGTGAACCAATGAGAAAGCTACAATTGCATTATCCTAGGTTGAGAATTTAATAATTGACGTTAACTTTTACGAGGTCAGATGGAGGATAAACTTGGGATTGTTCGTCACGGAACAAAGTAAATGGTTAATGAGTTGTACTGCATGTACACGTAGAGCGAATATGCCCATGAGCTCACTGTGGCTATGCTGTTTTAAGTAAAGAAAATTTATCTATACACCGTGGTATTTAAAACCTCAAGCTTGTGGGGCGTGTATGGGAAGTAACGATTCAAATAAACCGAACAACGTTAAGAAATCCAACCGTCCATGTTGGTGTCCCTGACGAAGGAAACGGCGGCCATGTTGTTGTCGCAAATTAATCTTTCAGGATTTGAACTCTATTCTTATTTATATAATAAACGCGTGTTTTGATTGGTTCTCAGTTGTGATCTATTAGAGGGCAGACTCATCGATGACGTCATCGTTGTCTCCTTATTTTATTACGTGGGATGCGTAGGCAGACCACGTTATAGTTTCGGGCCGGTTTCGTCGTCATTGTAGTCTCATATGGTAGTTAGCCACGTGCTTGTGCTTCTCACTGAACTTCAGGCCTGTTGGCTGGGGTTACTTCTCGGATGGGTGACCATGCATAATATCCGGGTTGTTGACTTGTTCTCTGTTTTTTTTTTCCCTTCTTGTTTGCGAAATAGTACAAGCAACACCGCCGGCAACACCGTTTGTTGATGCTGTACCGAATGTTGACATAAACATTTCTATTCAAGTTTATTTGTTCCTATAAAAACTGACTGTTGACAGCCATCCGTCGATCAAGGCATCCCACGTGAACGCCTCCAGGCGTCTTGTTTACTTTTATGTTCTTACCGTTTTTACCACATTTTGACGTCGTCTGTGATGTATTACTCAATTGACGTACCACAACACGGAATCTATTTGTTAACCAAACAGTTTCTTTTGTTTCCGCTTAGAAAATGGCAGCAAATCTTCGGCGTAAGTGAACAGGCTCCGCTCTATACAGAAACGAGTTGTCTGAAACAGGGCTATCGCAAACCATGGGTTTGGTCTAATTAAAACATATTGGTTGTCGTGGTATTCATCCAGGGTTAGCATGCACTTAACCTGCCTCGAATAACTTGGCCTAGGGAAATTTCCCGCTAAATAGCGACTGGGAATTAACCCCACACTGAAACAATGGGTTTTCGAAAAATTAACGTGTTGAAACGTTCCACTGAGATCTTTTCAGATCTTTTTCTCTGGCGATGTTTAGGAAGATCTTGTAAATTTGTTTGAGTTAATTGAAGTCTGTTTTCAAGTGGTCTATGATAGTAATAATCACTTTATTTCAGTCTCAGGGTTATTTAGCCGAGCACCAGTGCTCTACTAATTGGGGAGACTAGAAATCAACTGAAATCAGAACAAATCAAATCAAATGTTGGGTTTTTGTGGAGAGGGGAAAACCGGAGAACCCGGAGAAACACCTCTCGAAGCAGAGGAGAGAAACCAACAAACTCAGCCCACATATGACGTCGAGACTGGGAATCGAACCCGGGCAACAGTGGTGGAAGGCGAGCGCTCTCACCACGACGCCAACCCTGCTCCCAGATAAATGATAAACAAGTAGTATTGCTTTCAGATCCCGAGTTGATATATGACAAAGTCCAAACTGGAGAGGAAGGATTCGATGGAGCTCTGGACATTTTCCCTCAAGGCTTCAGCCTCAAACAGCTTCAGCCAGAACTGTCGGGTAAATTCAAGTTTATTGTCCATGCAAGTACCACTTCCACTGCGTCTCCATGCACACTTGCACACGCAGCTCTAACTTGCGCCACAGACCAACGTGCGTCTAACGAAAAATATTGAAATAGAGAGTACCGTTTTCTTTCGTTATTCTTTTTGTTGCCTACTACAGTATCCCACTCCGTTGATGTCGTCTCTGTCGGTATTAAATTTGTTAGGAAAGATGCAAGTGCTGGATTACATTTTAGCAATGACAAAATCAACTACTACAGATAAGGTGGGCTGTTTGTTGTCATCAGTGATGCTATCGAGTCCGTTATTGCTTAACACTGAAGAAAGTGCAGTGACTGCAATCGTTGCGCAAAGTGCTTTTACTTCAATAGTTGACACAAAACAGATCGGTTAACCCGTACTTCTCTTTTGTGCTTGTGATCTCTCGGAAAGAAAGAGACTTACCGAGCCTCTGATATTCTGGATAATCTATTCGACTGCCGCCCATAGCAACAGATTGGTCGTAGTTGAAAAGAAAGGATTTATTCACACCGAACAGACGTGAGGCTCTCGTTTTCTCGCAGAGTGTTTCAGTTGTTGTCCCTTCAGCTTCTTTCACACAGCTGGTACCGTACAGTGAATTGTTCCTCAAGGCCGGTTTACACGCTACGATTCGTCGGCTCGATTCAATTTGTCGGCCCGACAGTATCATGGTACGAATCGTACGTGTGACCATGTTGACACCCATTTTCTGGCCGATCCCAAAAATCTGTTGCAGTCCAACAGATTTTTAATAGTCGGACCGACAATTTCAGAAGAAGCCGCCACGTCAATCAAAGTCGGGCCATAGGATTGTGACGTGCGTCAAAACAGACGAACGATTCACGCCCCGATACTGTCGGCACGACAAATCGGGGCGTGTAAACCAGCCCTAAGCTTCTTATTGTTTCTTTTTTCCAGTTTTTTATGGAGAATGTGGCAAACTCGAAACTATTCAATTCGCCCTAAAACACGGGAAGCTCGTTCTGTATTTGTTTTCTACATCGCCAAGGTTTTTATTAACTTACTAGTAAACAAAAAATCATGCCAATTCTGTTTTTTTCCGAACCCTGGGGCTCACTCTCTTCGAGCAATGTTTCGTTTAGATAACGGGATCCCGCTGTATTTTCACCACAGGTTGTTCTTGTGTCAAACTACACTCAAACTCTGGACCTGTTTGAAAAACTGTGCCGATTGAGGCGGTAAGTGACGACCCTGATAAGATGTCAAATTTTAGTGACAGTAAATTAACATCACAATCAAATAAATGACCGAACCATTTCTTGACAGATATCAGTATGTTCGTCTTGATGGAACCATGTCTATCAAAAAGCGGCAGAAGATTGTCGACCGATTTAACGATCCACACGTGAGTAGGACTTATTAAATCGACTCTTTCCTCATTCACTAGCCTGCACGCAGGCGGTTGGATGGTCGAAAAAACCGGAATTCGTAAGGAGGTCGCCATCTTGGATTCGCGCGGCTAGGTCTGGGCCGGGTTGAGGCTCGCCCTCTTTGTCGACCGTCAACCCGGCCCAGACCTAGCCGCGCGAATCCAAGATGGCGACCTCACTACGAATTCCGCTTTTTTCGACCATCCAACCGCCTGCGTGCAGGCTACTCATTCACTCTCTTCTGCTTGAACGGAATTACTTTCAACTGCGAGAAACTTTCCTTGTAATGAACCAAGGGGTGGGTTTGTTGGAGAAATTAATAGGGAGCTTAAGCTCAAGCGTTTTTAAGCGAAGGACGGCAAACAAAATTTTTACTTGCCTTGACGCTATCCCATTTGTTAGTACTGCTTCAGGGGCTTTACTATCAGAAGAGAGAGATGGACATCAACCTTCCCGGAAGTTGTCTCTATAATTATAGAGCAAAGACGTCGAGCAGTACAAATGTGGCAGCGCCAAGGCTGCACTTCTAGTTGCCGTCCATTACTCAAAAACGCTTGCCCTTAAGCTCCCTAATGTGGTGCACTTTCGACGGTAAGTGAAGCACTACAGTGGAAGGGCTCGGTGGAAACAGGGTGTAAGTGACGTTTTTTTTGCAACAAGCCCTTAAACTTGGTGACAACCTGGTAAAACTTTAATATGCGTTGCCCTTCGCTTTTGTGGAGGACTAACGCTCGAAACAAATACTTATAAATCTCCGCAATGGCCAATTCTTCTTTATTATACTTGACTTTCTATTCTGTAGGGTGGCGACTTCGTATTCATGCTGAGCAGTAAGGCCGGTGGGTGTGGCTTGAATCTGATTGGTGCGAACCGCCTTGTTATGTTCGATCCGGATTGGAATCCAGCCAATGATGATCAAGCAATGGCACGTGTGTGGAGAGACGGACAGAAAAAGAAAGTAAGAACTAACAGCCACTGAAATTTTCATCTCATATTAACTGACGTTCAAGAAGACTTAGAGTGCGTTCGATTGGCCTTATTCTCGTGATAAGAATGCTGTCGGGAACCGTGAACAATGCGTTCAATAGTTTAGCTTGTTATTGTTGTTTGTTATGTATGACCGGAAATGACTTCAGTCAATCTCCCACAATGCACTTTATATACTCCTAGGTATCACGTATCTTTTAGGGAAAAAAACAATCTCGTTCCCAGAGCCCACGTGTCTTTTGGTCAGCGCCAAGACACGGAGCTCTGGACTAATCAATTACCGGAACTCCAAGATTTTAGGAGTTCCGGTATTACTGAAAAGTGAAATTGAGTGATCGTTAAAACACAAGGGCTTACAAAACCAGGGACAAATCTTCTTGTTTACAAGTTAGGTTGGAGATTTTTGCTCCATATTCGTAAATAACAAGCTATTTGCATTCAGTAGTTTACGCATGAGCACTTTGATAAATCGAGAAGCCAATAAACATAGCTCTTCAAGTTGATTATTCCAGAGCTCCGTGTCGTGGCGCTGACCAAAAGACACGTGGGCTCTGGGAACGAGATTGGGAAAAAAAAAATCCTGCACGCGGTCGATTCGTAGTTGATGCTATAGTGATGCCTGGAGTTTAAGTGATGTGATTCTTCGAATTAAAGAGCTGATTAACTAGGAAACGTGTTTTTTGGGTGCGTTTTCGACAATGCTAAGGTTAGATTTAAAAATAGTTAGCTTGCAGTTATCGGGATCACGGTAACGCTGTCTAAAGATGTTTAAAAATTGGTTCTTATTATAAACCTTTATAGGGTTGGTCTCTAATTAATTTTGTTAAAAACGTCTCTTGGCTGGTTTTCCGAACAAAAACTCACTCAAACAAGTTGTCTTCCAAAGTCTACTGCTAATGCGAGATTTTCTTCAAGAGAACTGTTTTTTCATACACTAAAGAGCTTTTCTTTTCGTTCCTAGGTCTTCATTTACAGATTGTTGTCGGTAAGGTTTGATAAATTACGTGACAAACAATACGAGTAGCCCGTCACGCACGCACTCACGATGGTGTTTTGTTGTGTAATTGAGTGGTTGTGAAGTTAATGTCACGCAACCAAACGGGCGAGTTTTTAGGGAAACTGTGGTGCTGCTTTGATCACGAAAGTTTGGTATGAGTTTGGATAACGGTAAATTGAACACCGGAGAGAGATTCAAAAGCAGACGTTTCGAGCGTTAACCCTTTCGTCGGGGAAAAAGTGGGTTCGCTCCAAACGGGTTATGATCAGCCAGTTTGCGGCGCGGGTCTAAAACACAGGTCACAGGTCAGGTCTCTGGTTATTGTTTTCACCAGTACTGAAACAAGCCTTAACCTTTACTAATACTAACCTTAGGCCTAAACATTGTCTTTGTGTAGTATTTAGGCCTAAGGTTAGCATTAGGAAGGGGTTCGGGTTGTTCCACTATTAGTAAAACAATGACCTGACCCGCCGGCCAATCGCAACAGACGCACTATCAGATGAGCCAATGGGAACTCGAGGACAGTTGCAATCGGCTCTAAGCGCGGGAAAACTTGTGCGAGGGAGTAATGCTTTGGTTTTGTTACCAAGGCTTTGCACAGAGTGCAAAAACAAAGCAATCGCAAGTCACTTGAAACTGGCTGCAGTGGTATAATGCATTGCTACCTTGTCATTTCCAGACTGGTACAATTGAAGAGAAGATCTTTCAGCGTCAAGCCCACAAGAAGGCACTCAGCAGCTGTGTAGTGGACGAAGAGGAAAATGTAGAGCGGCACTTTTCACTTGGAGAATTGAAAGACCTGTTTCGTTTGAATGAAAGCACGCTCAGTGACACTCATGATAAGTACGTTAATTGTAATAGACCTTATCACGGTTCGCCAGTCTTGGCGGGTAGGCAAAGCACAAGGAATTTACAGTGTTTTTATGGGGAAACGATGCCACATTTTTGTTTCTGTAAACTTTAGCACTGAAAATTTTATGCATTGAGAGCTGAAGGTACAGGGCGGAGTATTATACCGTGTGACCAATTTTCAGGGACCTGTTTTCGCTATATTGGTTGGGAGGCAAACACGGCTAAAACTACTCTGAATGTACGGAATTTTCGTCGACTTTGAACCTCTGTAAGCTTATCAACTCGAGGCTCGGGGTACGGGTCCTATTGTTCCTAACCAACATGGCCGCCGCGTGACAAAAGCCCATGGTGGTGCAGTTGCGAGCGCGACGGAATCTTGACTTTGGTCGTCTTTTCGAGGCCTAGCCGTGTTTTTTCCTGGGACAAGAAACTTGTTTTACGCACGATTTTTGGTAACATTTGTATTGCCGTAGCCGGTAGGCGCGAACATGACTTCCGAAGGTACGCATGAGAGTACCGGACCGATCGTTACGTCCGGCTTCCGGCCTAAAACGAAACCCCTGTAACCGTGTTGCCGGTCTCCACCCGGGTGTATAAACAGGGAATAACCAGGGTATGTGGTGGCATCCCGTCCAGGGGGAAGTAGCAGTTATTTTTATTACTTACTTCATGAGCCCCATTTGCTCGTGCTTTTCAAAAATCGTCTTCTGTGACTGTAGATTCAAATGTGAAATGTGCGGAACTTTGTAAAAAGTAGCGTTCAATTCTCTGCACGGTGTTTTTCTAGAGATGCTTATAAGACGCGCCTATTACAACTTTACAAGCACTCTGGCTCCGAAACCGGCGTAGTTTTTAGAATTTTTTACTGACAGAACCTTTCGCTATTTTGCGTCAACACGTTACGAAAAGCAGAAGGTTGTACACGTTTTTCTGCACAATGAAACGCAAAAAGCGAGAAATTATAGGTGAACGCTTTTTTTGTGAATTTGAAGTTGACATGGATTTTTGTTTGTTCGATTGTTTTTTTTTTTTTTCCGGCATGTTTTTCTCTTTTACCTCTCAATTTTTTTGCAAACTTATCATTGTTATGAAAAGAAAATTAAAACGATAAAAAGTGAAGATGGGCGTTACGGTTTCTTTCCAGGAAATTTGATGTTTTTTTTCCCTATAAATTCAAATTCCACGGTTTTTAACGACTGATAAATTGCCGGTATTCAAGTTCTCCCTCTGCCTGAATGAACTGATGCAGCAGTGTTTTAAGGTTTATTGTTTTTGTTTTCCATAGATTCAAATGTCGTCGATGTGTGAACAATATTCAGGTTCACCCTCCCGCTGAAGGGACTGATTGCAGTGCCGATCTTTCTCAGTGGAACCACTGTGCAGACCGAAAGGGACTGGAGGATATTTTGCTAAAGGGAGCGTGGTCCAGTGGAGTCAGCTTCGTTTTCCATCAGAAGTCACATGACAAACAACTGGGTCTGTGAGAGCTGCATGCTCAATGTTTATTGGTTTGTTTTTAGATGGTTATGACTACAACATAGCACAATTTTCTCTCTCTTCATAACTACCCCTCTAGACTTGCTGTTCTAGTAAGCATGTCATTCCAACTTTACAAGAGCTGTTTGTCTATTCTTGAATGGTGACTACATGAAACAGAAAGGTCAAATGCCTGGTTTTTTTGTTGTTGTTTTTTTTATCAGGGCTTTTGTGGGAGACATTTCAAAAGTTCAAAAAATAAATAAAATACCATTTCTTCTTCATTCTGGAAAGGCTTTCAAAGAAACACCATTTCTTTTTAAACTTAAGGCAAAAACATGCCAGCATGGCATCCAAACCTGTTGAAGATTTAAAAAAAAAAACTTCAAGATAGCACTGTATAACTTGAACATCATTGACAACTAGAAATCTGATTTATGGTTTTATTTTTATTCATTGAGTTCCTGTGTTGAGACATTTGTACATTCCAAATGACATCAGTCTGGTTATATGGAAATGAAGAAGCTAAAGAGGGAGGAAAATGCAATAATGCCAGCAATGAGATTACACGTTTAGTTAAACAGTTATGGATTTGAATTGTTCATTCTTAACGTAATAGAATGTGGAATGGGTTATTTTCATATGGGTCGGTGTGTCTTGAGGGCAGGGGGGGAGGGACTATACTAATTTTATTATGAATACACCCAAACACCAGTTTGGCATTTCCCATGCAAAATGTCTGTCAGTTTCTTTTCTTCTTTCTTTATTCTTGATAATGACAGTGAATTCTATCTTACAAGCTCTTTGTTTAACAAGTAAGATCAAGTAAATGCATACTGTGGTAACAGTTTTGCAGCTGTTTTAACATGCCTTGTAAGGTCTTGTTTTTCTATTTTATTTCCTTACTTTCACTCAATATTGATACTGCTGAATAAACTATTGTTACAATAGTTTTATTTTGTCAAAAGGTTGTCTCAGTAAGGAAAAATGGGGTAGGGGAGTAGTGTGTTCTTGTTGAAAATTTACAAACTACTGTTAGTATCATTTTGAATGGAACCCAGAAACAGCAATTCTTGCTAAGGTTTGTCTTGCTGGGTGTGTAGAAAGTACAAATCTTGAGTGTTTTTAAGACTCTTAAAAGAGCATTATTACAACAATAATAATTGTCAGCCTTCATTGCATTTGATTATGATGCTGAATGTTGTGATGGTTGGCATCTGAGAATCAGTGATATTCTTCTTTCTCTAGGAACAACCTCTCCCTTCCAAACAGATTCATCTTCACTTAATATTTCGTGAGTGAATTCATACCTCACTGCATCCCTGAAAAGAAAATAATCTCAATTAATTTTATCATACTGAGTTATGCCATATACTGTAGATGCTGTTACAATGGACTATTCTTGTAACTTGCTTCACAGTTTGTTCCTCCACCACTGTTGGTAATATCAAAACCACTGGTAAACCCCAATGACCATGTCTGTCTTGTAACTTATTTTTTAACTGCTGCAATTATTGCATAATATACTGCGTGACGCATTGTACTGCACACACAGTTGATTAGATAATACATTCTTGTAAGTTGCCTTGCAATTTTTAACTTGCTACAGTCATTGCAAAAAAGTAAAATTCTACTTTAAATTACAAAATATTATATGAAGATACATGTACAACCCCATGCATGAGCAGGGCACAATAATGATTATTGTTGTGTTGTTCCATTATTTTGAAAGACGAAAGGCAAATCCAAGGTACAACATTAACCAACCCTTTGAATGACCAGCTCTCAAGCGGTGTGATTGTCCAGCTGGTGGAGAATTGCATGACTGTATTGTACGACAAGATAATAGTCAAATTCAGATAAATGGTTACAGTGGGTGTTAAACTTGCAATATGGCAGGGCTCAGGTTGCTTGTCTTAATGGTGCAGAGGTCAACCTCTTGACCACCCTTGTATGCTACATGTACTGTACCTATAACAGCTAATTGCCCTGTTTCTGGTGAAGTTCTTAACTTGGTCTGTTATGTTTATTCACTGTAGACTACTTGTTTCATTTTTTCAGAGTGATCAATAATTACATCAATTATCTTCAGAAGTATGTGTACACTTCTGTCATCATCCAGTGGTACCTCATACATTGATATCATTCTGTGACTTGATTACTGTATTTTGGTTTGCTAACTGTTTGCATCACTTACATTTTTTCAATGAAGTTTAAAACATCACGAGTATCTTTTACCTTATTATGTAGAGTGATCTTGGCCTGAGAAGTGCATCAACCTTGACATTGCAAAAGGTCTCGTGTTTAAACCTCATAATTGATGCTGACAGAAGACTAACACCAGATGTTACATCACCACAAAACTAGGAAAGAGAACAATAATATGACACATTATGGTACAATTTTTTTTTATTTGATAAAGTGAATAGTATTTATTATTTTAAAAAAAGTGTTACCCACACACCTTGACACTATCGATGTGTGGTTTAATATACCTGAAATGTGAGGCAGAACAAGTCAGTACTGGGTATTATCTCTGTGATCTTCAAAACAGAATGACTGATTTACATTAAATTAATTAATGACAATAATATTTCATACTTGTACAGTGCAAATTTACATGTGAATATGATCAAAGGCACTTTGCAAGAACACCAGAAATCAAATCAGTGCAAATCAAATTATGATGTGAGGGGAAAACCAGAACACTCAGCGAAAAAGCTCTCAGAGCAGGGTAGAGAACCAACATACATGTGTAACACCAAGTCAGGGAATCAAACCTGGAACACAGTAACAGTTCCCACCACTGCACCAACCCTGGGCCCTAACAACTCTGAATAAGGAAAACACATTCAACAAGTGATTCGCTGAATTGATTAACACCAAATGACCACAACACAGACTTCAGAACAGCATCTGAAAAATCTACTCCTCTCCCCGTAACCCCTTCCTGCCCAAGGGTACCCCACTGACAAGTAAAAAAAAAATGTCTGAGTACAATCTGTAAAGTCACTCTCAGGCGTTAACCCTTTAACCGTCTCCATTTGACGAGTAAAATTGTCTGGCGTTAGCCAGAGTAAAATCTCTTAAAGTCACTCTTGGGAGGGAAAGGGTTTCAAAGGGTTAGAACAAAGCTAGAAATACATGTATACAACAATAATTTTGATCACATATACGACGCCCTTGAGTGACGAAAGTCCTAACTACTGTAGAGCCAAAAAAGAGAAAAAGGCTGAGGCTCAAACCTGGTTTCTGTTTCATGAAGCAACAAAGAGTAACATTTGCTATTTCCCTCCCTCTCCCCTGCATATGGGATGCTAACCATGAAGTTACCTTTTTTCTCAGGAATCTGGTGATTGCTATACTTACCCAGCTTTGTCTAGGTCCAAAACATGTACATGGGGCAAAAGTTCTAACTCAGGTTTAAAAGAGGCATCTCTGATTCTATGGAATATTGACAAAGATTCTTGACTCCATCTTGATTTCTCTGTTTCCCTGTACCCATGAATCGCCTATGAAATTGAACGTAACAGTATATCAATTTTGAACTTGCCTGTAATTATACTCAACTCACTTAAAGCCCAACAATGTATGTTGGATCATAAACCTGCATTATCATCATCATCATGAAATTAAAGCATGCAATCAGATTGGATTGAAAAGCCCATTAATTAAATGGCAGGCTTACTTCATTTCTTTGATTTGACATTTCTTGCTTTTTGAGTCATTCCTATTGGTAAGACACTGAAACCACTGGCCAAGCACTGATTCAAATCTCTCTGGAATCATCCCTATAAGGCTATAAGTTTTCTTGTTAAGCTCCTTTAACTCGTTAATAATTCCCCCAACAAAAGAAATCACTACCGTGAAGGAAGTATGGATATTTTGGAAATACTGATTCCTTTGAGAAGCAATCCTCTATCCAAACAACTCAAATTCAGTTTAAAAAAACTCGCTTCTCAGTGTCTGATGAAACACTATTTTTCGTGTTTGATATAATACATTCAGTTATTACCGGTATTACAATTTACACAAACCAACAAAATTCTCAACCTGAAGATTATAATTAAGTAAAAGCAAACATAAGTAAAAAGAGGCTACAGCTCTGTTCTGAACAATGGGCATCCCTCATAATAACACAAGATAATCACCAACAACATTCCTAGTTAATTATGCTGTAGTGGACTGTTGTGGAAAACATTTCTGTAACACCAAATATTTCGCACAGGTTGCTGAAAAATAATCCGAACAAGAAAAAAAAAATGTCCCCGAAACGTTCCTACAATTTGCACAAGGCGAGGCTGCTAAGCCTCAGCTGTAACGCAACATAAAATATTTCGAACACTGTTTCACTTTATTAACTGGCAAGACTTGGCCTAACAAAAATCCTTTACCAAGTTCAACAATAGTTATTATGAATTTGGATATGCATCTATACAGATACATGCATACATACATATTTATTCATCCTTGTGGAAGACACTGTACAGGATGCTAAAAGGTCAATCGGGTCCGACAGGAGTACATTTAAAGACTACATATGATCCTAACATATAAAGCTTATTTAACAAATAAAGAAGCCTGAGCCATGTATTACACTCTGATAAAACATGATGGGCATTTGAGAACACGAGGGGGAAATGTAGACAACATGAGCCGCAGGCGAGTGTTGTCTACATTTCTCGAGTGTTCTCAAATGTCCGGAGTGTTTTATCACAGTGTAATACATGGCTTAGGCTTCTTCATTTGCTTTATGATATAGAGGTAATGTGGCGAAAAACAATAAAACACGCTTTTTCTATGTTTTATGCTCTGATAAAACATGGGTTTTTGACCAATCAGAGCGCGCGTAGGATCCTATCTATATTATAATGGGAAATACTTAGGTTAACTATCATCATGGCCATTGCAAAATATTTAAATAAATTAATGTAGATACTCAGATGCCAGGAAAAACCTGCAAAATGGGGGAAAATATCAGAAACCTAGGTAGAAACCCAGCCCAAAACTCCATTCTCAATTTGTAATTCCAACGTATATAATCAAAACAGGTTATATACAAATAATAATAGTAATAATAATAATGATGTCATGGAATACATGAAAAATTGAATGAAAAATAAAATATTGTGCATCCGCAGGAAAATCGCGACGAGGGAAAAAAAAAAAGGAGCCAAGTCTTTAACTCAAGGCCGTCGGCCACAGTAAAAGGGGAGTCCCCTGACTTAGTGCCGAGGGGGAAAATAATGAATATACATGTATAAATAACACCTCGTCTTATTAGGTACATACTCACATCGTCCCAGTGATCGTACTGATACTTTTGTCTCTTCAAGTATGGTTCAACCTCTTTGAGGAGTAGGCCCTCCTCTTCCTCAGAAACAAAATCTTCACAAATTTCCAAATTACCCACGACCAGATCTTGCACCTTTTCAAGTTCCTCAATACTACAGCCATCTGTTATGAAAGAAATCCTGCTCCTCTCGTCTCTAAGATCAGAGGCTTTGGTTGATAAATATCTTGCAAAATACCGGGACGATTTGACGTTGATCGGAGAAAATCGGGATGAAAACAGCGATTTGCACAAGTTAAATAGTACTGCCCGTTTTTCCGCCATATTGAATCACAAAGTTGTACCGCTGTTTATTTTGTCCAAGGCTCATTGTTTGGTCACATGGTTCCTTTAACCTATATAAGGTAGCTGTTTCGCGGCAAGTGAAGATCGCGGCAATTTTAAAGATGGAAACAACAGCGGAGGAAAGGTAAGCTGATGTTTGCTGTGGTATCTTGAAATCTTAAGGTTATTTTAAGTTCAGTTTTGGCAATCAGTGTTTTGTATTGAATTTAGAAGCGCAGAAAAAAAAATTGCGTGCTGGAAATTGACATCGTGTAGAGAAACCATGCGATATGGACTTGGAAATCTACACGGTTAGCAATCGAGTACTGTGCCGATCTTCTTGAAAGATGCGGTATTACTTTTTTGAGAAGCTTCCAGTGGCTTGTGTTTTGTTTCTTGTTAAAGAGCGCGTTACAAATAAAGCCTGGGTTTTCCTTCTTGTTAATAAACCGATCGGATAAGAATTTCGTCTCCTTCGTGATTTGACTTTGTGCTGTCAAATCTTTGTTATGGTTCACGCTATGTAACGGGTACGATTCAGCTTAAATGTACGTTAAAATTGTTAATGAATCATTTCATTTGTGTTGCAGGAGGGCTAACGGTTTTTGCAGGTGAGCGTCGTTCGTTAAAACACAATCAACTGTCTCATGATCTTTGAATTAGATGCTGATCCTGATTTTGTTTAAATGATGAAGAATTTTAATAGCAAAACACGATTTTCGTTATTGGCAGGTACTATATACGAGGCGAATGCCGAGAGGGAAATAACTGTCGTTTTTCACATGACAGTAGAGATGTGCCAGTAAGTATTACATTTAATGTTATTGTTCAGAGTGTTCAATCAGTTTATGAAAACTGGCTCAGATCCGTTTTACCACTCTATCAGTATACTGTTGAAAATTTCAGCATGGGGCATAATGCTAGCATGATATGAACTTAAGATTATTGACTGAGAAATTGTTAACTTGTCATGAACTGAATTCCGAAATGAAAGAATAATTTCGATCAGCGCATGTTTTCCTTTTGGGGTGCTACCCTCACAAAGGTCGTTTTGAAAATGTGACACATTTTGCGATGCACAGCTGTTGTTCTGTAGCCTTGTCCTCTACAAATCCTTTTTTTGGGTCATCACATGCCTCGTCAACTTGATTTATCCAGTGACAAAGATGCTGGTTTTTTGAAAGTTCCAATAACTTTGTAGGCACATTTATTATTTTCCAAATACATTTTTTATAGCTACAATTCTTTTGTGTTTACTTTCCAAGGTATGTCATTATTATCAGGAAGGAAGGTGCCTGTTTGGGAAAGACTGCTGGTACAACCACCCTGATGAACAACAATTCATGTAAGTTATGTCACTAATACAATGCTAGTATTCCCCTCATGGGTGATCTGGTGAGTCAGTTGCTCCAGTCATACCAGTGAGCTAACCAGTGTAAAGGGTGAATCACTTTGAAGGGACTTGTAGCAGTCTGTTTTGGTAATCTGTTCATTTCACTGGTCATGTTCAACAGCAACTTTATCAAATAAGAAGCAGAATAAAACTGCACACAAAACTTGAAAACCTGCTTGTAGCTATTAGGATATTTAAAGCAGGCTGAAGAAAAAGCGGAAAAAGGAATAAATACAAAAGGATAAGTTTTAAAAGCCCCGGATGTACTCTAACTAGTGCGTTGTATGGATTAACGGATTATCGTTAGTGTATGTTTTCCCAAAGAAGGTCACATATTTATATCTGAGTTGATTCCACAGTATTGCATTGGGTATTTCTAGTAAGCCTAATTTCCTTCACCATTAAAGAAAAATTGAAGGGATTTTTCATTGACACCAAGAATGGCCATGGTCATTTTCTCCTAAATGAGCACAGTGACTGAATGTTTTTTTGCACTATACTTTATACCTTTGGTCATAGTCTTTGCACTGTAAAACTTTAAAACAAGAATTATGTTAGTCATTGACACAAATTTGTGTCCAAATCATGCACTTGTGGAATATTATTTTGTAGTCAGTACCTTTTCAGTATCTATACCTCTGGCGTAAAACAAACATTAAATTGTTCCTTTTGATCAATATAATACACCCGTGTTGTTATTTTATGAAATGTGATTTGAAGTTGTGCCTTGTGTTCCTACAAAACAAAGTGTGAACTGATAGAGTAACTTGAGCCAGTTTGATCTCCTAAATGATTGGTTCAACTGACTCTGAATGGACTGTTGGTATTCATTTTTCTTTATATTCCGTTGCTTTCAGGCCACCTGTTTATCCTTCCCTAAATGTTTTCGGTGAGTTAGTCCCAGATCTTTATATATTGAACCATATAAATACAGCTGTATGCTTCTCAAACTTTTGAATCTGTGAATAGAATTGTCACATTTTTTTTTTGCCCATGCAAGTGTAAGCTGTACAAGATGGTTCTGACTTTTGAGTCCAGCGGACAAAATTCTTGCATGTGACCATTTAATTAAAAGCTACTCAGCAATGCTTTCCTATGATGCTATTTACTTCACTTTACGGTGTGACTCTAAGTTATGAGTCTGTGTTTCAAGTCCTATAGTGTGACCATTCAAATGAAAGCTACTGAGCCGTTCTTTCTTCTAGTGCCCATAACTTTGTTGTACACATTAGTCCTAAAACTGCCTTCCTGTGGAACTAAACAGTCTGAATGTTATCCTAAGGAGTGATTATTCAAGCGACAGCTAGTCGCTGTGACCTTCCAAATGTCAACTTTTTCTAGCATGAAAGTTGCTTTTCTGAAAGGATCAATAATTTATTGTCCACATATATCTTTATTTCTTTAGATCTTGGTGTTGTCCGACCTAGTGGCAATCTGAATCTCTTGCTAGCTGCTGCCGTTGCTGGTGTTCAGAGTGATGAAGACAATAGCAGCAGTGATGATGGTGACTTAGAACCATTGACCCTGGACAAGGCCATGGAGCTATGGACCAACTACAAGTCACCAAAGGGTGAGAAAACACTGGCTCTTAATACCTAACCTTTGTCCTAGACTGCAAGTATTAGTACATGCAGTTGCTGTAGACAGTGGGATTTTGTTATCAATTAAGCTTGGGTTGGGGGTGTATGGATCCCTAAATGTCTCATTAAAAAAAATGATCACTATCACTAATAATAGTGATAGTGATAATGATAATAAAAAAAGTTTTTATTCACGATAAAACAGTCACAACATACGTGTTTCTTTACAAGTGTTCCTTACATGTATCTCAGAACAACTGGTAACTGGTCAGCGTACACCACTGAGCTATGGCTGTACTTCGGAGTTTTACTAAGGTTTAGGAACCATTCACTTGCACTATCTGGTTTGATAACGTAAATTGGTGGGTTATTATTTGATGGCCAATGCAAAGAGATTTAAAAAAACGGATGTCTCCATCGTAAAGCCTTCATTGGCCCTTCCTATGTCAGTATGGTGTAGATTTTAGCATCCCTCCAACAAAGCACTAATACAGCTTCTTTGGAAACTCACCCCTAATATCTTTAGTAATCGTTATGCTGTGACATTATAGAACATTTTGCGAGTTCGCGCCAGCCTCTCTTTCAAAGCGAGTCTGAGTGCGAAAGTTTGTGATGGTAACCAGTGTTTGCTTTGCATATGAATATAAACTCATTTTCGTAAGAAAGACTTCTCACTCAATCTCGCTTTGGAAAAGAGGCTGAAGTCAACTCGGAAATGGCCTCTTCTTTTCAGAAAATAAAACCTCAAAACACGAGCAAGCAGATGATGATAGCGACGATTCAAGCGAGGAATTCGGTTTTCTTGAGAAAAGCGTACACGAATTCTTCCACGAGCTGAGACGTTACGACATGAACGCCTGGGATGTGGATTCCGTGTACAAGCTAATCTCGAACCTCACTGATCTTCGAATCAAGGAGTTTGACGATTTTAACATCTCGTTAAGTATGATCCTTGGGGAAATCATTCGTCACTGGCGCCCGGAATCAAGTCACACGGCAGAGTTATTCTTGAGGTATAAAAAGAATGGTATTAAGGAAGATTCTGCGATTTTGACCTGTTTGTTGTTGCTGTTCTTCAGGCTTGTTATTCTTGTTGTTTTAATAGACATTGTGGGTAAAAGCCCATGGGTAAAAACAACAGAATACGGGGTCTCTTACAAAGGTCGTACTCAATAGTAGACGAGACCACACCACTGCCGTCTTCGTTCCCTACACTTTCCGAACCGTGTGTGGGTTCTTTAACATCCCTCAGAGTTTATATGAACTGGTAATGTGAGATGGGACTTACGGTTTATCTTCTTTCCCAGAATACTAAAAAGTTAATATTTATATAGTCCCAATATAGTTTACGATCGCATGCAAATCGAGAGTAGAATGCAGCGCACGGATTGAACGTGTCAGAACTAGTATTCCCCTGTGCCACTTCCAACGGAAATGCTAATTTAAACACTTGAACGTGAGAATTTAATAGTTACAGTGGCACTAACAACAGTTCGCGTGCCGGGGTTGGACCGGAGTTTGTCACGTCTTCTTAAGTGTATTGCAAAGAGCTCAATGGCTCAGGATAGTTGATATTGAAGGCACAATAGCTTTTTGGTCATAACTTCGAACGTCTTCAGCCACTCCCGGCACATCCCTTTTTCCCGTGCACTCCCGGTGTCAGCCAAGTTCCACAACTCTCAGTTTGCTTGATATACTGGTCTGTTGCTAGAGCAGTGTGCAATGCATGCAATCGAACAGTCATGGGCTGGAGTCCCATTCATTCCTGCGTGCATTTCTCAAAGGACCCAAAACTTTTCAGGCCAATTCCGGGTGCAACAATTCCCTCTATATCTTGTAAACGAAAAGCTTTCTTAACATGAGACCTTGCCATACCTCTTTTTCTTTCCTAACTTGAGAATATGTTAAACGACCAACCTTCTAAAATAAGATCAGTGAGCGCACATCTGACTTTCTGAGCCCAAAACGTTTTCGGGACTTAATTCGAGAAATGGGCCCCCTGATTCTTTTCAGGCTTCTATGCTGCAACTGCTTAATTTGCTCCCTTGACTGCAATGATCATTCTTATTTCAATTAAGATCACTGCATGCATATCCGCAGTTCATACGTATACACAGTATACGTATATTCACTAAGCTAAAGTTTCTTTTCCTGTACTAGAATATCCGAGAATGACGAAGCAGACCTCTCAAGCTTGATCCTGACGCTCTGCAACGCACCTGTCAAAATCAAATTTCTAGAGAGACACATTGCTTCCATTCTGACAGCCTCGCAGAGAAAATTTCCGAAGCATTGGCACACCGAGGCCATAGGAAAGCTTCTACAGAATGTGGAGGACAATGGGTTTAATATTGACGCAACCGAAGTGTTTCACCGTATGGGGAAAGAGCTGAATGAACCGGACACACTAGGAAAGCTCGTCCGGGGCTACCTTTTAGCTAGTGCCGAGAAAGATTCGATTAGTTGCAGATGTAAAACTGCAGAATGTGAGTGCCCGGCTTACGTGGATGAAGGGATTGCTTTCATCGTCTTTGCCGGCCTGGAAAGAAAGATGAATTGGGACGATGAAAGCAAGTTGAAGTTTTTCAGATCTGCTACTGACACGTTGTGGACATCTGAAGTTTTGAATGAATTAGGTAACGCCTTTGTGTTCTTCCTTTCAGTGTGTTTATCCCTTCCATAGTGAGCCATGCAAAAAGCAAACCGCGCTAAAAGATAGCGATTTTTAGTTTGCAGGATGATTGCTACGAAATTATATGGTAGCAAAGGAAATTGCTGCTAAGATGGTCCCACTTAGAGATTTCAACCACACACTCAAAAAGTAGAACCGCCTTGCAAAGCGTAGTAAACGGCACCACAGGAACGTATTGGTCAATGGCTTTTATTTGAATGGCCACTTAAGGATCTCTCTCCCACAGACTCGAAAATTGGAGCCACCTTGTACAGCATATAATGTACGGCAACTCAAGGTAGTATTGTCAGTTGCGCTTTGTGGAATAGTAGTGGTCGCCCTTTGGGATTTCATGCACACACTCAAAAGTTAGTAAATAGTACACAGGGACAATACATTCGCTCGAGAATTGCGCGCATAAATTCCCCTTCTGTCCATCAAACTAGGTGAGTTATTCAACATCAGGGATGCTGTCAAAGTTTGTCATCCACGCGTAGACAAGCGCCTTAACTGGAATGCCAAGGAATTTGTGTGCTCTGAAGACCTGACAGCTGGTGATAAAGCCCAGAAGAAACTTAACAGTCAGCGCAAATGCATGGGATTAAGATGCTCCAATCAGCCTAAAAGAGGCTGCAATTTTGACATGTGCGGACGGTGCTGCAAGAAAATTGCGGAGCCATGCTCGGTTCACGAGGATTTCAGCGTTTTTGAGCCGCCAGTGTTTCATGGAAATTACAGCCTTATGAAAATCGAACCAAGAGCTTTCTTCAGGTTTGTATAGAGCGGTTTCCAATTGAGCATCGAGAGTAAAATCCCGATTGCTTCGGTTTTATATTACTTCGCTTAGTGATTGGCTAAAGATGTCGCACCACATTTTCATCCAATCAAAGGCAAAAACAAAACAATTTGTGACTTGCTCGCCCGCGTTTTCCCGCGCTCAGCGCTGGCTGCAATATTTGCTTTGCGTTTTGATTGGTTCATTTCATTATCTGCGTCTGTTGTGATTCGCTAAAGCCATAACTTAGGTTTTGGCTTTACAACACCCAATTGAAGACTGCTCTAAGCATGTTAAATTTTGTTCCGCGGTGAATCCACTGGTTGTTGCAAAACCGAACCATAATTACATCGGCTATTTATAACACACGGAATATTATAAAACACGAAAACCTAATTCAAAAGTGATGCACGTCGCAGGCACTGAGCGTTAGGACATATGCGAGCAAATCTCAGTTGATTTTGTCTTTGGTCTTGAGTAGGTGTAAAAGTGGCGCGAGAGTTTTGCTTTCGAGTGGCAATTAATTAACCTCGTCAATGAAGGCCAAGTTTCCAGTTCTAAGCAAGGGTAGTGCGAATCCGGGATAAATACCAAGACAGCCTACAGCTGCTACGAACAACTCTGCCCAAGTTGATACTAAACTATTTACAATGTAACGTGTTGCAAGGGCAAACGCTTTTCCCTTCCTTTTCCGTAGCTCCAAAACAGATTTGGATCATCTTGTCAGTGTGACTCCTTTTCGAAGTGTTGTTTTCGGTTCAGACTTCTCTGTTCATGATGATGACGTCATCAGAATCGTGGACCTCTGCAAAGACAGCTTAGTGGTGCTCGAGCTTGGGTCCTCCAACACGGGAGCTGGTGTGTGGTTATCAGATATGGCCGTTCACCACATTGCTAGCAACTGCCCTAATTTGCGGAAACTCCGCTTAGAATCCGTCACTGGTGTCACTGATACTGCGGTCAGTGACGTCATGACCAAGTGTCCGCTGTTAGAAGAGCTCGAGGTCAGCGGTCATGATCGCAGCTCAGGGTCTCTGACAGATGAATGTATCAAGTGCCTGTTCGACCTGAGTGTGTTACCCAGTCTAAACGGTTTGATCATCACGGATCAAATGCGTGTGCGCCATGACGTGGTGTATCGCCTGCGCAGGCGCAGACCAAAATTGAAGATTATCGCCGGTGAGACTGATAGCGATAGCTTTGCTCATTCCATGGTGCTTTCTATGTGTGGCATGGACTATGGTGACGGGCTGTATTAGCTTTAGCAGCAGGATATAGTCGTGCTTCTTCCGAGTGAGGAGATGCGTCAATCACTTGGCCCCCGGCTTAGCAATTGTCAAATGAGTGCCGTAAAACGAAAATAATCGTTATTACCCCTTTAAACTCAGGACCAGATACATCACACTTAATGGTCATAGGCCAACTTTTGTTCTGCGTCCTGTTTGCGGCAATGTATCCACAGACTAATAATTTCTATATTGTAATATTAGTCAATTAAAATCTATTAGAATGATCCCTGCATGTGAGAATTATAAATATATTAGAAATTACTTATTTATGGTACAACAAATTGAACATTGATTTCAAGATTATGCTGTCAATTTAGATTATTTGTGTGTTGGATTGACAGCCGCTTGATTATATAACTTAGAATAATGATTATGAATCCGTGCTATATTTTGTTTATTACAAAGGCGGTAACTGAGTTGATATATAAAAGTGAATTCATAGTGCTGTTTCAAAAGTGTGTAACTCATTTCCGTGTTTTATTCTCTTATCACATCCCTTACAACTGATCAATCCCATTTCACTGTTACTGTAAGTATAGGACACTTTGAAACTTATTCTTGTAGAACATTAGATAACGCTCTATCTCCTGGCCCCGAATACTCGTATATGATTACTTCAGTACAATGTATAACGGTTATTTGCTTATCACGGTTGATTCGACTTGAAATCCCTTTATTCTGTGACAAGAGGGAAATCTGCACTCCTACTCAGACAGGGTCAAGATTTAACGATACCGTTCTGTTAAGTTCTCGGTGCTGAAGGCTCGGCTAGCGTATAGTAAAGAAAGGAACATTACTATGTTATCCATACACGGTGATATATAAAGCTATACTCGGTAATATTTAAAGTTAGAAGCTTGAGAGGCCGTAACAAGACCACAAGCGATACTTTAACCGCCAATGAGTTTCATAAAATTTAGGTCTGTCTGACTTTTCATGTTACGAAATTCTCCCATACCACAGCACCAAGCACAAAATTACCGTCGAACTGCGGTTTAATTTTTGTCGCGTAAGCTTGGATTCTTAAAGCCCGTTAACGTCCGCTGAAATCGCTCTACTTCACTTCAATGAAACGGTACCGAACAAGAGATAATGCGCTTTTGTCACGCTGCAGTCATTTTGGCAAGGAACAATAAATCTCGTAAGCCAAGCCTCTAGTGATGAATTTGGGAACGAGTTTCGACGGGCAAAAACAAAAGTTTTCACCCTCTTGGGATTCAAAATGGCCGGCCGTGAGAAAGGCGAATTCGAGATAAAATGAGGACATTTTGAGTAGGAAGCTATCGGATAAATGTACGTTGAGGTCTTTAAAAGAAATGCGAACTGCAACGAATTTAACACTTCTTAATGAACCTTCTTAACTTATTATACTTACATTCACCAAAGAGAGGTCTGGAGGCTTCACAAAAATTAACTGTCCGAAGCATCAATGAAAGCTTTGTTATTTTGAACGATTCAACAAAGAATGACTTCGGAAATAAGTCAGTAAACAGTATTCAAAAGTTAACGGAATTCGTCATTCTTGATAAACGCCAAACACGACTGCAACGCCAAACAATTCGGGACTGGTGAATACGGAGTCTACCCAATTGTCGTTTTTTTCGTCCCACAGAAAACGGCTAGCAACTCGAACATCCTGCCCTTTCATCTCGCCAATATTCACAACACAGACGATCTTGAACCTTGTAAATCCCAACAGCTTGACTCTCTCGCATATAGTGTGAGACAGGCTTTTGCTCAAAGCCTTGCATTTGATCGGGTCATATTTAACATCTTTTAAAGCCATCGACAGCGTTTCGTCCATGATTTCTTGGACTTCGGGGACGTGGAATCGCTTGTCGGGCTCCATCTTGTACGTGTTTTCGTAGCGAACTTTGTGATGAATATGTTGCATTTGGCTCGGGATAACGCTCGGGACAGAAACCATGCTGGAACCACGATCCCGTTGAAGTGGAAATCCAACTTCGAAGAGGCTTGAACGACGCTGCTGTCTTGAAGCAGAATGAGCGAGTTTTTGGGAATGGCTTTCACCAGCTGCAGAATCTTTGCCTTCAGACATCCTCAAGTTGTTAATAAAATCAGTCTTGAAATGAGGTTCTTCTCGTTTTGAGAAATGTAGAGGAAATTCGAGTTCAAATGTGAAAATAGTTTCTTTTTCTTTTTTTGCTGATGATATCTGTCACATCGCATCACGCTGTCGTCATCGTATTAATAGTTCCCATGATGCCTTAAGGGAAATGAAAGGATAAATCACTGTTACGCCTCTGTTACGCCACAAAAAAATATATATTCTTACAAGTTTTATGGGAAAAAGCCAAGGAAATGAAATGTTAGAAAATACAAGTACGTAAACACCTTCTCAAAGTCTCAAGTCTGTGTGGTACGCCAGTTTTTTAGTTATTCGCCGAAATGTTTCAAGCAACTATTAAGAGCTTTGTATGGCGGCGCCATCTTTGTGTACACATATTGTACACCAACATGGCCGCCGGAAATCAGCAAAAACATCTGGAATTCACTTTGCAAATGAAAACGCTTTCTTTTCACTCGTGAGCTGTCATACACCGAATTCATAAACGGGCGGCAAAGAAATTCAGATACCACGCAGCTGTTTACAACCTCTAATTTCACTGGATCTGGTTAGGACGCAGCTCTATTGTTTTTAGGGTTAGGGTTCATTGTTTCTGTTGTTTCTTTGAATGCTTCTATTGTTTTCTGAGCCAATCGCGTGGGCTGTTGTAATAGCTGCGTACTGACCCAAGAAATTATTCTTTTCTCTTTATGCTGATTGTCCTCACTAGCCTCGTCAGCATGTAAACAAATTGCAAACAATTTTTGCTTTAAAATGAGGCTAATGCGGATAATTAGCATAAAGAGAAAAGAATAATTTACTAGCCGCCATTTATGAATTCGGTCTATATATATGCATAAACACAATCCTCTAATAATTGAAAGTTTAAACCGTTGCAATTATAAGGAGAGACAAGCCAATGACGTGTTTTCAAAATGAAAGATGAATCAATATTTTTTTTACACGGTTATCGTATCAACAGAGCTGGTTTTCACACGAGCCGTGTTGAAACACAACGAAATAAAATACCTAATGCTACCTAGAATCTTAAACAAAACCTAATAATGACCTACAGCACTGGGAACCTGAGAAAGATTTAGTTCTAGATTATCTTCAAGATAGCTTCCGATTTTGATTCTAGAATTTGATGACGTCACGGTTAAAACGATCTATACATCATAATTACAAGAGCTTAATTAATAAGAGCTAGTTATGGTTAAAAGAGCTGAGAAGGCGACAGGATGAGTGTATTTTGATACCAAGAGAAGATCTCTTAAAAATATTCCAAAACAACTCTGAAATTATCGTGTGAGGTTTAGCTGGCGCGTTGCTCAGGAACAAAATAGGTTTACTACCTGCAAAAATTGCAGAGTTTTTCACCTTTCCTTTCACAAATTGACTGAGCGCATCGAGGGCTTAAAGATACGCGGGGAACTTGAAATCGGTTGCTGATAGCCGGTTCCTAGAATGGTTCCCAGCGAGAAGAGTTCCCTCCCAGGGTTATTGATGTGTGCAACCGCGAAAGGGTTTTATTCACACACTCAAAAAGAGAAAACTTGCCTTGTTGATGTTGTAAACAATATTGAGTAAACATCTGCTTGCATTCTTTTGAATACAAAACATTCGAGATTTCTCTGTGACCCCAAATAAACTGATTGAACCACCCTGCGTTTAATTAACGCTGTAGACAACTCGGATTTAAAGGGCTCCAAGACAAGGCTATTAAATGCAAGCCTAGTAAATCTGGTCTTTTGAAAAGTAAGTGTCTAGCAAAAATGCATTGTGTCAGTCAAATGTCAGAGGTCTTCCAGTCTCGATTGCTTTTCTAGGGCTCGAATAAAAACCTCAGACTCGCGAAGAATTTGTTCGTCTCGCCCACTAGCAAAATATTGAATTTTACCATTCGCTACTTTTTTGGCTTTCACGAGAATGTTAATGCTGTGGGGAAAAAAGGAACTGCTTTCCACACAGACCCATAAAACACTTTATTCGGTTACAAGATTCAACGTTTTAACCTTAGCAGGGAAAAGGTTATACAGTGATACACTCGATCTCCGTCCAATATCTAGTTAGCTACACGCGAAATGAACTTAATTTCAAACACATGGACTTGCCGAGAAGTTAGTTCCTCCCTGTTCTGTCATTTCTCTTAACGTTATTTTTTGTCTTTTATCCCTATTTTTTAACGACTAACTTCTCGAACCTAGTCGCAAGAAAGCATATTCAAGTAAATTAAGTCCATGTGAGTGATTCGAAAATTGTCGCTGCATTGAGATGTTCAGGCGAACACTAAAGAATTCCTAGATGGAACAGCCACGCTTTGGTGATCAATTTAAACGAAAGTTTGTAATTACGACATGCCTTAACCGTTTTTCATTCATATAGCAGATGAAATAACTACAGGTATTGGCTGTCAAGGGAGGTAGACCTAAGGGTTAACGTTAATTGGAAAGGCCAGCTCAGCTCTGAACCTCTTTCCGGGAGCCACTGATTTACCTCACATGAAAACCCATTTCATACCAAAATTTGGTGCGTCGCTCCCACCAACGCAGCACAACACATGCATAGCCTCCAGGGATGACAGTCGCTGTACATGGTGAACAACTGGTGTTCGTGTGTTGGGACCTTAAAGCGTCTTTAAAAAGTGAAAAGTAAATGAAACTAACCTTGAAGACGACAGAACTGCAATAAATTGTGCCAAGATTCTTTACTTGTTGCCAGCTGAGCTGCATCGGTAGAAATACAGTAATGTATTGTAGCTATGTAGTGTTGTTTTCGTAAACTATTCCCTCGTCAAGGCTTATCCTCGTGTCGCCCTATTGACCTGCATCATTTAAATCGGATCTGCCGTCATATGGCGATTTAAAAAAAAAACGTAAACATTATTAAATACAACACATACTAGTTACGAACAAAACATTGAGTCACGCGAATTAAAGTCTCGAGAAAAGATCTTCCTTTTAGTGTAATTCTTTTTTCTTACTAGAGCGCTTTCCATTTGACAGAACTAACCGGCCAGACGGAGCATTTGGAAGGCCTAACTCTACAACGCCTTCAAAATAACACACTTCAAGGATGATATATACTCCTCTAAAAGAATTTGAGGGATTATCATACAACTGTTCAAATTGTTACATTTTCTTTGTTAACTGACCGGTCTGGCCGTCCAGTTCTGACAAATGGAAAGCGCCCTAAGTGTTATAGTATACTGAATCAGTCCCTCTTGCACTTCTAAGATTGATGTTTCTTTTTTCGTTCATATGTAAGGCTGTATTCTTTTAGGACTATTCTGTTTATTGCTATTCCAGTTCAAGAATACAAGAATAAGTGAAACTGATGGGGTTTTCCTAAAGAACGGGTGATCCGAAAACAGAATGGTTTTAGCGCGGGTCGACTGAAAACCAACGCAAAGGATAGCCAGGACACGAGTAGAATTTGTTTCTGCGAGTTGCGCTCTACTTTCACTTTCGTGTCCACAGGTCGCCACATTCGAAAGTCTTCATTTGGAAAAGTTATCGTTGCCCGTTTTCTTTGCATTAGGCAATCTTAAGCCAAAGATGGCAACAAAGCCTCTTGACATTTTGACCCGTCACGTCCTAGGTTGGAAATTTGCTATGATCTACTGGCGCTAATACCAAGATTTGGCATTGGACAGTGAGACCAAAATAGCGTGATATCGCTTCTTCCTCTTTTCCAAGAAGCGTTTCCGGGTGTAACATCCGCAAAACGTTCTTGATTTATTTACCTCTTTGTTACCGAGGCCCCTCCGCCAAAGCCCCCTCTTTCCCCGTTTTCAGTTCGCTGCTTCGACACAAGCCATGTTGATAAACGACCTAGCTCATCGGGAGTTCTTGTAGCTCAGGTGTTGGAGCATGCGACCGGTATTGCGGAGGTCGTTGGCTCTATTCCTGCTTGTCCCCTCGCCCGTTGCTAAGCAACCGGCATGTCGGCCATCTTGGTTGTTTTACATTGCGTTCTTCTAATGCATCTGTGAGAAGATTTTCTGAGTCTATTTATTACTATGACATATTCTATTGTTCTGTTACAAATAGTCCACAAAACTTTTCTTCGAAGATGAGCAGCATTCGCCATAAAATCAACAGGCCGTGAACAGATCGAAATGCAACCCTTCAATTTTTGAAATTTTCGGAAGGCCATAAATAATGATGATTGTCCAATATATGCGCAATTTCTAATGAGACGACCAGAATTGGCCGAGAAATGGAATTTTATTTTTCCTTTAATTTGTCGAGAAAAAGAGAAAAATGTCTTATTTTAGGGTTTCTTGGGATGAGCGCGGTGTGACATGTTAGCGAGACAAATTTTAGTTCTATGGGGGAAATTTCATTTACGGAGATGAAAAAGCCACTGAGGCCAAAAATCCCACAAAACATGTGTGGTGGGAAACGATCCTTGGGCTGCCCATTTGTAGGCGCTATTACCGGATCCCGAGATACCACGATCCCGCAAGAAAAAACTGAACTGACCGGGCCAGCCCGCTTTCTCATATGAACACTTCGATCGAATAGCGGAGAGGCGTGATTTTGAACAGCCAAGCCAATCCGGTTCACAGGATTTGCATGAAGAGGCTCTATCAAAAATGCTGGAAGAAAGTAGCTTATACTGATCTATTATTGTGATAATATCTAATAACTGATTGTATAGCCATAAAAACAGATAATTTCACACTACTTTCTGTCGATCATTTATTCTCAAACTTAGCAAAAAAAAATGTTTCGCTTGCGTTTCTAATTGTTCTCTTATTTCATAAAACAATCGCAATTATTGTTTTATACTTCAAAACAAACATCTTTAAAAAAACTGACGCATTAGTTATGATTCAGCTTAATGAGTACTATTTTTTACGAGACAACTGTTTGACTACGCGTCAAAAAGACGAGTTGAAAACCGTATTTGGAAGTATCAGTAACCAAAACAATTAGCCGACTTCTACGGAAACTTTAAGTTTCTGCAGGCTGAATGTTTGGGTATAACACACGCTTAAAGACTTTTGCCGGCAAACCGGAATATTCCGGATTCACTATGCATTGCTTATCTCCACGAGACCTCTTGTACTGAACGGCATCGCTCTCAGCGTCCTCGGCGTGCGATGGAATGTGACGTCGTATTGGGTGATTGTAAAGACACGCGCATACGGCCAATTAAGAGTAGTCTAAAGAAAAATATGATAACTCGCTATCCGGGCTCTTTTCTCGACTTCATCCTCACAGTTTATCATCTCTCATGTCAACAGCGTTGGATGAGCCATTTTGTGCTTCCAAGTCGTCTTCTTTTGGCACCTGGTTAAAAGCGGAAACATCAACAGTTTAAAATTAACTACTGAGTTATTAATTAATTAATAAGTTCGTAATTGAGCATTCCGCTTGGGAGGCTTTTCCGGGTCAGTGAAACAAAATGAATACAAATGAAATTAAGAATTTCAACTGGCGCGAGGCAGACCATGCAGTTGGCTATCCACAAACGAAGACGAAAAGCTGAAGCGGGCCTATCCAGAACAACTACGTCTAGCAGCCATTGGTTAAGCCCGGCGCTCCGACCACTAGGTAACGCTTCCTCGTCTGAAATAGTGACTCAAGCATGAGATCTGGTTTGCAACTTTCTACAATAAACAAGGGGTACGGGATATCGGTGTTGAAGGAATTCACGGGATATGGGAATAGCATAGCCGTTCCTATACTCCCCCCCCCCTCCTACCAGCATTGGTAGGGGTCGGTACTATAGATGTCTTACAAAGTTGTGCGCAAACAAAGTTGTGCGTAAATAACACTTGTTCCGAACTACCACCTCACCCCTCCCTGCAGCCGCTGTGGAAATCAAACTTATCATACCTCCCAGAAATCTTCGTCGTCGTACATTTGCTCGCGAGTTGGAGGATCGAAGACCTTCCATTGCACAATGAAACCTGTGTGAAGAAAGCAAGTAGATTAAGTTTTACTGTGGTTACAGTATTTGAATGAATGGTAATCAACAAGCGTCAGTTTTAAAGGTGGGAGAGGTAGCATGCGATACTCTCAGTTGCTTCATGCTATCGTGCATGGGACTCGGGCCGTCTAAGTCACTTGCCACTTGTTCGATTCAGTCCCCTGCTTTGCCTCTCCGACTGAGTACTGATCTACATAGCTCTGGAGTCTGCATTGAAAGTTCTAGTCAAATAAGATCGACTAGATCGTCAAGAAGACGAAATGTCGCAATCACTATAACGCAATTGACACTTAGTGGGACAATCAAACGACTAGTTCACGTATTCGCATTTTCTTCAACCAACGACTTCTGTCGCGAAAATGGAAGGCTATTGTACATCACAAGGCTCTCTAGGGTTTAATATCGCACACATCTATTGAATATCGTTTACATTATGGATCTTCCTTTCCAGTGTGGGAATTACCATAGCCGTTCTACCAAGTAATGCTTTCCTGCGGCACTGTGAATTACGTTCGGACCCTTAGGCTGGTTTTCAACCAGGGAGATTCATCTCCAACCAGAACGCGCAGTTCAAAGTTAGAATATTTACGCATTTGTTCTGCCGTACTAATTATTAACAAGGGCGTCCTCCATAATTCAATAAATTGAACCACTGCGGAGGCACACTTTTGTGGTCTAAAAAGGCATCTATGGGGCTCGCTTACCCATATATAATTTCTAAGGAGACAGCCAAACGCTGTTTCAGAACGAGAACGAGAAGGCATTTTAATGATAGTTGAGTATTTTTTAAGTTTGCCTCGTGCATTTCCAGTCTAATAATAGCGTTATTCCTAATTTGCGTGGCTCAGCATTTCCGTTTGATAAGATGTTCCTGTTTAGATGGTTACTATACAAAACAGGGCATGTGTTAAAATTTCAGTTCCCGGCTTAATTGACCAAATGACAACTCCTTACCAGTTACAACTCCTCCAATGATAGCGATGCCAAGAGCGACCGCCAGGCCAGCAATCTGGTAACCAGCCTGAGTTTTGGCAGTTCGACCGGCTTCACCAGGTGCCATTGCAGGCCACAAATTGTACAAGCTTAAAATCAACAAAAAACAAACATCGGCATTTCAGTGAGAGTGAATCAAATGTGGCGATTTGCTAGCTAGCCATCCGTCCCAGTGAGGTTTTGGCTCTTGAAACCCCACTGAAACGCACTAGACTAGCCCAGTCTCCAATGAGAAGGAGAGAGATTGAGATGATGATGATGATGATGTTCATCTTTTACAATTTGAGGGTATTCTCATGTAAGACACTTTGCATTTAGCTTCGAATGTTCATGGGTGATAAAAGAGGTCATCATTATTCTCCCTTCCCTCAACCTCAAAGGATATTAACAAAACACATCAATTACCCTTCAGAGCCATATTTGTCCTCACTCGCATGGGCAGCAGCTATTGCGCCCGCGATAGCCCCGAGGATTCCCGGCATTCCGTGCAAGTTGTTGACGCCGCAAGTGTCGTGTGTCTTGGTGTACTTGGTCAGGAATGGCTACGAAAGAACAGAAAGAGCTTAAGCTTTAAAATTACTCATACGTTGCAGATAGAAACTTTGAAGGTCTGTGCACCCAGGAAGCCATGAAATTCCCACAATTTATGAAAGATGTATTTTAAAAGAAACGTCACATACGATAAAACATGCGAGCCGTGTTAGAAGTTTCTCACCAACAGGATTTTAGGTTCACTCACCGTTAAGTAAGCGTATCCTACAGTGCTTAGCCCGCCGGCACAGCAACCAATCAGAAGAGCTCCCCACGGACTGACTGTCATGTTGGACGCGGTTCCTATGGCAACGCCGCCTGCCAATGTTGCATTCTGCACATGAACCTGAGTTTCAAAGGAAAAACAAACAAAAATTGCTCATAATTTTGATAAAGTTGAGTGTACATCAGCTTCCCTCAGCTCTTATCATGATTCTGACTACAGGCAAATGAAAAAGGAGGAGAAATGACAAGTTTGTAACTATTCTTTACCATGCTCAGCCTCCATTTGCCACCACCTCTCTGGAAGACAGGCGAGAGGGCGAAGGTCGTGACACAAGCGGCTGACAGCGAGAAGTACGTGTTGATAACGGAGCGATGTTGGGCGACGTAATCAGGCGCCACAAGGGCCGCATTGAAGCTGGGCCAGTACATCCATAGGAAGACGGTACCTGCAAGGAAATAGAAAAATTATACCCACAAAACACAAAGGACTGCCGAGTAGGGGAAGATGTAAAGATTGAATCTAGTCCCTTCGTCTTCTATCGCTCTTATTGTTACTGAGATGACGCAGCAACAGTGTACGGTAACTAACTGCTGTTGGCAGAGGCTCTTGATTGAAAACTTTGCCTTTCCTAGTGACACGTGGCCACATGGCATAGATGGTATATGTCATATATTGGTACACTCCCTTCTCCTTGGTCTTGTATTTTGGCACGCCCCCAGGGATGTGCATTATAGCTTTACTTACCAATCATAGCAAAGAGATCCGAGTGATAGTTAGACCCTTCCTTAGGACTGTCCTGAGCGTCCTTCGTGTACAGGACCCGAGACAACGCCAGCCCGAAATAGGCACCAAAAGCGTGGATTATGATAGAGCCCCCTGCGTCTGAGTACTTGAGGAACTCAATAGCGATCAGCTCGTTGATAGCGTAGAACACAACCTCTAGGATACCGATGACTAGTAGTTGCAAGCGGCTCACTTTTCCCAAGACAGCTCCATAGGTGATGAGAACCGTGGCGGCCGCAAACTCCGCTGTTACCAAACTGTGGTTCAAGAAAGAGAGACGTTACGAGAGATATTCCGGTTTTCTGTCTGTCTCGTAAAAGCTGATTACTCCAGTTAGCGCTGCATGTACGATTGAAAATTCCAATTAAGTTTCTAAGCGGCAAGGACGCTATACGTACGTTTGTATACTTAGCTCGATGTGACTGTGGCCCTCGGAGTAAAGCTGGTTTAAGCTACCCGACACTATGGTCGCCCACTGTGTTACGAGTGCAGCAATGAAGAAGTTATATCCGACAGCGCCGTAACCATATTTCTTCATGAAGGTCATCAAAAAGCCGAAACCGATGTAGATCATAACATGAACATCTTGAAACACTGTGAAAAAGAAAGCAAGGGCAATTGTTTGAAGCTGTTTCTAAAGTAATCTTGTATCTGCTTTGGTTTTGCGTAACTACGCTTGGTGATTGGCCAACAAAATTTCGATCTGCTTTCTCAACCAATGAGAAGCAACAGCAAGCTGTACGCCCGCGTTTTCCCGCGTTTACAGAGCAAGCTGTTTGTACTCACTACGAATTCAGATTGCATCATTTGATCGTCTTCGTGTCTTTTTCTTTGCTTTTGGTTGTGTTGTACTTATTTGAAAATCGTCTTACGCCAAAGATTTGTTTTTATATTACCCAGTTAACGTAGGGTCAACCGCCAGTTCCCGGCGGCTGACCCAAGAAATGCTGGTTCGACGCTTTTTGATTGATACGTCCGGCCTCGGTTGTTCAAAAGGTGCATGAAGCTATCCAGCGGATAAACACTAGCAAAACCAACTGATTTTCCCAGTGGATAGCGCTATCCACCCTTCGAACAACTGGGGCCAGAACTTTAAACTCCCGCCATTTTTCCAGCCAATAAGAAATAAACGTCACGTCTGTCATGACTTCGTCACAGATCGAACCACGGTCCGCCATTTGTGGCCGTGTTTCCAGATGTTGACTGCGTGTTCTTCGACTAAGACTATTGCTGACCTGAGCGAACACCCGCGATGAAGCGGGATGTGTTATTTCGAAGGTGGTTTACGGAAGAAGTGCTGTCACTTCCAAGTTCCAGTCGATCACGACAACTGAAATATGATAGGAGATTTCAATCTTGTACCTAATCTCATGAAGGATTTCAATCGCTGTGACTAGGGCAGCAAAGAACACATGGGTTTTCCGATTTTATAATGTAAAAAGCTTAAAATAACTTATGAACGTTGTAAGCAAAAGACAGATTCCAATGTGCGTGCTGGCGGAACGAACAGCCTTTCTTATTAGCAGTAGACCTTTAAGTTGTGCTGTCAACTTAATGGAATTTGAAATTGCTCAATTTTTTCTATTTGATCCTTGATCATTCGCTTCGAATACTGCATACATATAATTTCACTCCCATAACAAGTACATATTGAAATCAAATAGAAGCATAATATCAAAGACACACCCACGGTCTTTCCCTCTCTGACAAAGTTGATAAACAACAATTTTGGCGTGATTATTTATATGCCATCTCTTTATCTTTCGTGTCGACAGAAATGAAATTAATAATAGATGAAGCATTTCTTCCGCATTTTGCACGCTCAAATGCACAAATTGCAGCCTTGAAGCTTTACAATTATCCTCAAGGACTCAAGTTGAATTCACAGAAATCAGGAACTATGGAGGTCGAAGAGAGCGGGTCAAATATATAAAACCAAAGGAGATCTCATAAAAATCACGTATGAATGACCGGAACTGTCGAGTGCCGTATTATTCCGGACGCGATTTATTGTGCATTTATTAGTAGTGATTTTTGTTGATTGACATTTTGAAATCGGATAACTAAGACGAGAGGGTGTGATTCGGGACCCTTTTGAAGAGATCGGTTAGAGGGAATGTAATAGCGAATTGTTGGAGAATAAAACGTGGAATCATACGACCAGCGAGTATTGAGTGTACCTTCAATTCGGTACATGAACACAAATATTTTCATCCTTCAAAATGGCACATCAAGTACACTTCATCCAAACTACATTCGAACTCAAATGATTCATTTCATATATCATTTCATCTGTACACTCGAACTGTTTTCAGTGAGATTCCGCCTTCAATGATGTATGGAAGACATTTATGTAAATGCAAAAAAACCTTCTGGGGCGTAACAAACAGTGCAGGAAAGTACAGAGCAATGCTGTGCCCTGTAGTAATTGTTCCTCTTTAAAAGATCGACAGTTCTTAAGTCAGTTTCCATTCTGAACAAGTCGAACTACTACCCAACTACTTTGTACGGTTTTACAATTGTACATTATAACAAATAGAATACGCTGAAACTTAATACGGGTTATTAAATCTAGAGCGTTCAACTTGAGCAATTTCAAACATTTCAAACTTCCACTCAGTCGAAAGCCCAGCATGGACAACAATTTACCCAAGCCTTGTACCTAGAAACCTTGACACTTACTTGGATAATAAAGGGTGATATCATTCACCGTTGCTTTACTCTCTTTGCTATCATTGCTTCCTGCCATCCCACCCTTTGAATTCGAAGCTAGCGTTGGAAGCGAATGGTCTCCATAATCTACTAACGCCATAAACAACACGATCAGAACTATTTGGAACGCCATACTAAAGAACGTGAATTTAATGGAAGTTCCATTGATGGGTCGTTTGCAGGTCGGACGGCAAGACGTGGTTTCTTGTGATAGGAGATTTCGAGCAGTGGAATCCAATTCGTCATCCGCCATTTTGAACGACCAAGTTCGAGATACTGGTTCGATGACCTTCGAGTTCGCTTACTTCATTATTAAATTGCTCGACCGTGTTAGAAAACTGAGAAGGCTATTTGTCACTTTTGACTCTATTCAGATGCAAATAACAAAAGGTGAGGTCGCGTCACAAACCAATATCTAAAAGAAAGCGTCTGATATTGATAGATAACCGTTTGGGGATAAGTTAAGAATAGGAAAATTGCATATCTATTTTAGTTATTCTATTCTCCACTTAAACTCTTGCTAACTCAAGTGAAGCCCTCGATTGTTACGAACATTATCATGAACGGTGTTGATAGTTGAGTTAATCGTTTGTCTCACGATTGGGTCACAACAGGATGGTGGATCACGACGTTATTAATTGCCTTTAATAACATTTGTTGAAACATTTGGAAAACTTGTTTGTATTCAGGTATTGTTGATTTGAATAGCTCATCTGTAGATTTCTAAAGAGAAGTTGTCTAAAAAAGAAAAACAAAAGAAAACGCAAAAGACCGACGGGTCAACTTTGCTTGCATTTTAATCTTCTTTTCTTGAAGCAGAATTAACATCAGCTGGAGGATTATGCCATAATTGTCAATATGGGAAGCGCTGAACATTGTATTTTGTCCGACTGTTGTTATCGACCGAAAATTTGTAACCTTGCAACAATCATGCTGCAAAAAAGGGGCCTAAAACCTTATTTTCCGCAGGTTATCGGTAAGAAAACTAAACTAGAGAACGTGGAACATGTTCCTTTTAGGTCACCTTATTTTGGCTGTAAGTCAAAGTCGCATTCGGCCTGATCACGAAAGCACTATTGAGTGGGTCACCCACTTTGACTGTGTTTTCATATCTCGATCAGCCCTCAGCAATCAGGCAATGTAACCTTTCTTTCCGTCCATGGCTATTTTGTAGGAAATCGTTCAAGCACATCACATATGAAAGCTCTGTGCAATCCTGGCAAAAAGTTCAGGGCATTCCTTTTCCATCGTCGTTTTTGTGTACAACTTGTTGATGACGTTTAATTTCCACTCACCGTGCAGAATCAAGCTTTAACTAATACGTTTCTACCCCACACGCTAAGATAAGATAAATTAAGGTGTTTGTCTTCGGACACCTATCATTGTCCAGAGGGGGATGGGGGGTCAACGGAATTGCCATTTTCCTTTCAAAAGATACAAAGCATCCCAAACGTCTTGGTTACAGGATTGTAGATAATCGTGAACCTACAGTTAGGGCATAACGGGAGATAAAAGTCAACAAATACGAAGCAATGCCATTGCCTTGTATGCACAATTGGCTGAGGTCCCACTAGCACATGCGACAACGCTGTTACAACGGTGTCACACTGTTTCAAATGTGACCGGCTATTTTTTCAGTGTCATTGTCCGTGGCTCAGGTTACGTGGCTTAATCAAAGGATTTTAACAACGCTGTTTACAACTCTAAAAGTACGATCTATCTGGTGTCTATCTAAATCCACTTGAGATGAACCAATCGCGACTTACTTCACATGGAGTCCATTTCGCGATAAGAACTTTTAGCGCCAAAGCGATTTTAGTTTCATCCGAAAGGTCACCTTAAAATTATAATTATCGTCGCTTCAGTTAAACGCGCGAAGGAAGCAAGGAAGATTTTACGAGTATCCTGGATCTTAACAACAACTGAACTGCTTTTCGGCCCTCTACCAGCTGGGAAAGGTAAATAGCCCATTTCCGAATTGCTGTTTGCCTCGGTTCCAAAACGAGTCCTGGTGCACAACCATTCAAATGCAAATGAGTTTTGTATTTTCATGCAAATCAAACTCATTATCATTTGAATGGTTTAGCACCAAGACTCGCTTTGAAACAGAGGCAAACAGCAATTCGGAAATGGCCTATTATATTCTATTAATTCATTAGTAATTCACTCCTTTACGACATTTAACCTACCCTTGTAATGGCGGGAATTTGACATTATTTTTTATTGATCCTTTCAGCAACAATCACAGTCAGTATGGCTTCATTCCCCATGTGGAACTCTTAAATATGTCCTTTCCCTCAATCTCCATGCCTTATCCATCATCCAGCCAAGTTCCTGCCCTAAGTCTACCGCTAGAAACCTCAGCTTCTTCTAACATCGACACAGAATCATCGAAAACCTCTACAAAGCGCTACCCATCATGGAGCACTCTAGAAGAAGATACTCTGATAAGAATTTAAAAGGAGGAGGTTGAAGGCCTTCGAAAACAGGGGAAAACGGGGCAGACAATGTGGGCTATTATAGCCGAGAAACTGGCGAAAGAAATGAGTGAGCTGGGGGTCAACAGCTCTACTGAACGCCTCAGAGGGTGAAATAAATTTTTTAACGTCACTCGCCGTTACAAGCAAGCAAAAGACAAAATTAATTCTTCGGGAGCGGTAAGTGACGACATGGAGACCTGCCCCCATTTCGATATTTTAGATGAGTTCATGGGCTCAAGAGACATCGTTAATCCACGCTATCTCGTGAAACAACAAGCGAGAGTACCTCTCAAAGCACCCGGTCGACATCATCACCAGCTCCTTCCACCTCTTCAGCTACAGTGGAATTAGAGGGCAACGCCGTATCCGGAGAAAATCCCAGAAAAGCTAAGAAGCGCCCTTGTGAAGACATCAAGGAGGTAGATTGCAAGGATGGCAGTGAAGGTTATTTCCTGACCCTAATCTCCACAGAGCTATCGCTACTCGCTTCTGTACGGGAATCGCCTGTCGAAAATGTGTATTTTGGCGTTGAATGTCTAGAGAAACTATCCCACAGATATAATAAAATGTTCCTCTAGAAACTCTAAAATGCCTTTTCCAAAGGCTGTTAAGGGCTCTGTTGTTGAGCATTTCCTCTAGCCAATGCTGTGGCCGAGGGTAAACCCAAACGCGATGAATCCTTCTTACTCTTCGAGCTCTCAGCATCCGTGCCAGAAACACCCTTCGGCGATGTAGAAATTGCCTCAAGACCATATGACGATGCAGGTTGATCTCCTTCTTGTGATAAGTATTAAAATTATAATTAAAAAAAAAACAATCCGGCAAGAACACGATGATCACGCATCTTGCTATTGCTTTTGCCGCGAAACTGCAAGTTGATATTTGACAAGTTGACAGCTATCAATTTGAAGGCGCTGTTTAACAACTACTAGTGAAACCGCAGGTTATGTGACACCGTGGTTACACTGTTGTTAACCTGAGAGGTCAAAACAGCAGTTGTAACAGCGCCACCGCTGAAATGGAGGGAAAAATATGCGGGCCGAAAGGATAAATTTGTAGTGCGCATTTTGTTATCACTCTTGGTACAAGCGATTTTTGCTGCGAATATTTAAAGTTACACATCGAACAGATTTACATGTGTGTCCTTCGAATATCACTAAAATAGACCAGTAGTCCATGCCCGAAATTGGAGCGTCAAGTATTTGTTCCTCACAAGATTACCACCCCATGGAGCAGTTCGGAACGCTGTGGCTAAACCGCAAGATGCATTAGAGTGAAGAGCCAAACCTCGGAAAACAGATCTAGTTGACAAATGTCAAGGCCATTCTGGTGTAAAAGATATTAAGATGTTTTGCACATGCATACGAGGATCCATGGGCGAAGAATACCTTTAATTGCTCGTTGAAAATATACTGATCCTACAAAGAGTATCTGCAAAATTTTACCTCAGACAATATGCTTGCGAAAATGAACAATTTGCTCCCATAGTTTATCACCTTCATCGCTTCTCCAGGACTTACAACGTCCGACCGTCCAGCCCTATACACGAGGTCGAGTAAATTTCATGATTTACATTACACGGGGAGATGGGACGCATCCACATCTGATTTATTACTTCACTAAAGCCTTATGATGCCTCATATGTGGGCCGAGTTCGTTGTTGGTCTCTAGTATTCCGGTAATCTCCCTCCTCAAAAACCTTAATGTACCTGTCACGTCTTCACTTCTTACATATCACCACAACACAGTACCATACATCACATTACCACGTATAAAATCGTGGAACGTATTATTACTTGTAATAAATCCACTTTCTCCGATCGGGATAGACTTTATTATTAAGAGGAACGATACTACTTGTTTCACTCAGTAGCTTTTGCGGTAGAAACATGTACGCATTGCGTACCTATTTTTGCTTCGCAGAAAACCGATACACTGTGTTTACCAGTTATGCTTGTGAGATAAAATAGAGATAGTTGAAATTTTCTTGCCACGTAAGAGACACGACGATGGGGGCGGGGTATCCCTTCCAAAGTGCAGGAAACCGTAAAAGCTTGTCAATCAAATCTGTAGACTGAATATAAGTTCTTATAGCGGTATGCCAAACCCTTAACACAGTGTTGCCAAAAGAAAATCATATCCGTCGATTGTGCCTCATTTGATATCTCGATCACTGAGAGCATCCAACCTTTCTCGGACATTCACCCTCAAAATTTTGTTTCTGCCAGTCCAAGCAGTGAAAACCGAAACATAATACCATGAATACAATTATAGACTGTCAGCATTCAAGACGATAAATTCACTAAAGCATCTCGCCTCCGAAGACAAGAAGTCGCGTACTGGTCTGCTCGAAACATGACAAGCCACAAGCGCTTAGTTGAAAAACTCTTTACATAGGTGGCTGGCCGTAGATAGCCTTTCCCGTGGATAACCTCTCAATTCAATGTTAAAAGTCATCAACGGGTAACATGCAGTATGATAATGTCAAGTATGATCGCCTAAATCAACATTCTTCAGTTCTTTGGTTGAAACTTTCCTTACATAAGCAGACGTGAGCCATGGGCATGATAAACACATTCTTTACGCATTTTAGCCTTTTTCATGTACCCTTCATCTTGAAATACTTGAAGTATAGACAACTCTAGATTTGTTGATCATCTGAAAATTTGGGGGCATAAAATGAGAAATGTCTTACTTGAGTAGTAAACGGCAATGTCGTTGACAGTGGTTGTTTCAGAAGTATTTTGGGCCGTTCCCCTTTCACCTTTACGATTTTGAGGGGGCAATGCGTCGTTCGAGTAATCCACCAGCACTGAGAATAATATTATCAGTAGCACTTGGAAGAGAGAGGCAACGACGGTAAATTTTAGGCCCATCTTTGACCCCCGAGAGCTTTCCGTGCGCGAGGAGCGAACCAGAGAGAAAGAAGCGTCGAGGGTTCAATGAACCCTTATGAAGGGCGACACCCACAAGACACCCACTTATAGAAATGTGAAACTTGAAATATAAGCCTACTGTCATGCTACACCTTGGCTTTACGTGATGAGAGAGGAAATTAGTTAAACCATACTGATAAACCTCATATCCGTTGAAAAGAGAGAAGACAGACTAGGAACTAACTTCAACATACTTCAATTTCTAAAACATCAAATTATAAGCTGGGTTTTTTCAAACGAGTGCTGTTGTTAGGCCTTTAGTTTCTTCAACACATGGCTGTTAAGGACCTTTAAGTGACCTACAAAGAACCTCTGAGTTTCTTTCTTTCCGTAGTGTTGATTCATATTCTTGTAAACAATTTCTACTTGGTGTGGCGGTGGGGTTATTCGCTTATTAACGAGATTTTGGAATCGAGAGCTCAAAATTCTTAAACTCGCCCCCAATTAGTAAACCAATTAGTATCAACCATTAGATGCAATCTATAGGTCAGTTCTCATCATTAATCAAAGCCGCTTTAATTTATAATTTTTGTTCAGCATTGTTTCAATCTCTTCGAGAACTTCCGAAGTGTGGCCGTCATCATGATTAGAAACCGCTACTTTCATTTACTTTCATCTTGACCTGTTCTTTTAAAAAAACACATTTATTAACTCTGGAATTTTGTTATGATCTTTTTCCACGGAGAGAGAGAGGAAAAGTTCAAAGTCTGAATTCCTTACATTTCCACACGGTCAGTTGTCTTGTAAAACGTATATATTTTTTTTTTCCTGTGGCCGGATAGAAGTCGATACTCCCTCCCTCTTTTCATTCAGTCTCTGAGTATATTGATATCTACAAAATCATAAATTATCCTTAAATGCATTACAGCTAATAACAATTGATCCATTCAATGTTTTCGGTGTATAGAAAGTCCTCTTCAGAAGCCAATGAGAAATGAACGTGTACAAAATGCAACGAACCAATCAGATCTCGAGGTAAATTCTTCAAGCGCGGGAAAACGCGTCCTAACACACATGTGGAAGGGATTCCCCAAATGACGCCTTTAATCTTAAAAAAGTTTGGCAAATCCAACGTGGAAGTTCTCCAAAACTGTTTCAAATATTTTATATCCGACTAACTTAATCCGCACAAAAATCGTTCCCTTTCAAGTGAAAACGCGTGGAAAATATTCACTAGCGCAATTCGAAACTGACGGCTCAACCAAACATAACCGCCGTCATGAAAGGAATGAAAAGTGATACCTATTTTTTCACTTTTGCATTTTCGGAAGCAGCACGAGATATATCTCAAGCAATATCTGCCAAAGCAATATTGGACAAGACCTGTATGTACCTGTCGCTCCACCTTTGATCGCAACAAAAACTACACTGCCTTTTGGCTGAACAAAACAAGGGGCACTGTTTTCATCGGTGAGAGATCTCCCTGCCTTGCGGAAATACGTCATACTTGCGTGTCAAAAGCGGTCCGTCTCTCGGAGTGAAGGACCGAAAATGATCATTTACGACGAGCTGAAAATCATTGGCACCGTATCCTTTGCGACTTTCTGTTTACAATTAAGCTTCGGCGCAGTAAACACACCCTTCATTTTTTTTAGAATCAGAAGCTCTACGGGAGTCTACCAAGAGTCAGTGAAACAATCTGTGTGAGAAGACTAAGACTAGCTGGTCATTGCGCTCGTCACATTGAAGAAACGGCTTCGAAAGTGCTGTTTTGGGCACCCAAATCGAGGTAGACCGAAAACTACATACATTGACACCATCAAGGCTGACACTGGATTGCAGAATGTTAAAGAAATAAGTGATGCCATGTTCGATCAGTTTGTTTGAAAAGATTTTGTCAGGATGGCTCGGGTTGATTCCCGGCCCAAGTATGTAAGTTTTACTGTAGTCTGATCGTGTCACTCCATTAATTCGTTCTGGCACGAAACCTATCAGACTGGTCAACAGCGGGAACAGCTCTGAACCTTTCGTTCACGGTTTTTGACCTCAGGTCACATCATGAATGGATAGCGCTGGTCACTATGAGCTGAGAAAAATTGCGGACTAAACAACGTAAACAGACATTGTAGCCAGTGTTCAGTAACGGAACTAAGCGAGGAATTCCAGCATGATGTTTACAATACGCATCCAGTGTTTCGCGGCTTGCGCATCGCCTCGGAAAGTGTCCGTATTATCATGTGAGTAGCGAATTTCTGCGTGGTTTCGTTTCCTTTTAATACTAGAATCACTTACGAACACTACAGTGCTTGCTAAATAACCCGATATCGTAGTAACTTGAGAATACACTGCATGAGGGCCGTGAATTGAACTGGAAAAAACAAGGAGCCGTTACTTACAGCACGGCCCGGTAAAACGAGATTAGTAAGATATATGTATTACACCTTTTGGCAAACGAATCGAATGGGAAAGCACACACTGAAATTTATCGGGCTGTACTATAGAATACGGCAGGCTAAATTGGCCAATCATAGCGCGCGTACCATCTGAGAGGTGTAATAAACTGGCTCTTTTTTGTTTTGTTGTTGTTGTTGTTTTTGCTGGTGATACAGTACAACGCTTACATTGACTCACTCAAAAACAAAACTTGCTCGCCTTTAACTGGTCTTAACTCGGTCTTTGGTTTCTGGCTGCCAAGTTTACTCGTAAACTGAGGGCAAATCTGCCTCATCTTAGCATGTCTCAGAAAATTATAGTCTGCCTTCAATTAGTCTGTCCCGTTGGAATTGTTATTTACAGCCATGATTTTGTACGCTGGTGGATAGCCGTATATTTCGCGCAGTCAGTCCCCGATGCAGACCTCTATGGTTGGTGTAAGTAATTCCCTTAGGAGTTATTCTAGCAGATCTATTGTATTGCCAGTAGAATGTTCAACCATGTTCAGGCACATACATGGTCATCGCTATTTACATCTACGTGCCACTTTACCTTTTATGAACAGTTACAGCCGTTAGATATGAATTTTGTTCTGGCATGAAACTATCAATTATAGAATATCCCGTTGGAATTCATCCGATCAGATAATAAATTGGATCAAGGAAACTTATAGTGAGCAAGCACGGTCTGAGGTTAAAATGACAGGCGGGCTGACAGTGCATTGTGGACTGGCGACTCTTTTCTGACACTGTAATTTTTCATCAAAGATCTTTTCCTTTCGCTACTCCGCGGTTGGAATAACTCTTGTGTGGTCGGCGCTACTGAAAAATCACCTGGAAAGTTTATACCAGTTGATATCGGTGGACCACCATGAAACTAAAAGGTAGGGGGTTCGAAAGTGGGTTCAAATTTCACGGGATCCTCTCAACTTGTTCAGTCGTTTGTCTTTCTGTCTTTTTTTTTTTGGTGACAGGTTAAGCTTTCTTGGTGGCTTTGTTATTTTATACTTGTCTTATTTCTTGTAAACGGTTCAATGAAAAGGTCTGAACTGCGAACAACTTTCAAGGTAAAGTATATACTCACTAGGATAGTAGAGTTTTATGTCGTTCTCTGCCTGGGCAGTGGAGTTCTTGTCTGGAGGTGAAGCCAGCTTCCCATATTTTGTAATGGTCCCAAACAGAATCAACAACACCAGTTGCAACACACCGGCCACAGTAGAAAACTTCAGGCCCATATTTTCCCTTTGTGTCGGCGACTGTAGTTCCTTGCGAACTAACGGTGTAGATTCTGTAGGGTGTAAAGCGGTCGCCATGAGATTTTGAGAGGGAGAGCGCTGAGGTGACAATTCATAAAAATGCAGGATTTAGGGGAACTGCGCTTGGAACTATGAACCGAATTTGAGGTGGCGCGCAAAGCACATGAGCGTAACTTTATCTGAAGGGAAACGAAACGTTGTGGATGCGTTGAGGAAGCGCATTGTTTGCGCAAGGTCGTGTTAAACACGCACAGGAATTTGCTTTTTCACAGCAAAACCATTTTCCGCCAACTTCAAAATTCACTGCCGAGTGGCGGTGTTCCAACGTTAGTTCAGTTGTACATTGCAGATATGTATAACTGTGTCAAGTTGACCAATTAATCGTACGCCGCGTAACCCATGAATATAACGACTTCATCAGGTGAGCATCTTACAGCTCATCGTCGCTGATTTGTTCCGGCTCAACGCTATTTCGCAAACTCATCAATAATTCATAAGCTTCAAACAAAAGAAATCACAACCGTGAAGGAAGTTTGGACATGTGATCTTAATTAGCATAAAATTTCAGCAACTTTAAATTCAAATTTTTCTTAAAATACTGATTCCGTTGAGGAGCAATATCAAACACTCAAAATAGTGTTTCATCCTCTATCCAAACACCTCGAATTCGGTTTAAAAAAACTCGGCCTTAAGCTTCGGCCTCGTTTTTCAACTCTTTTCTCGGTGTTTAGATATCAATCAATGACTTTACTAACGTGTTAAAGGTATCTAGCCGATGGGAAATATCCCTCTACTAATTGGGGACACTTAATAATAAAGTAATTATGGACCTATTAACATTAAAACTAATAAAAATTTAAAAACCTACTAACTATCAACTAATGGTATCCTAGTAAAACTTAAGATACCAAAGCATTAAAACTCAAAACCTTAAAACCAAGGTAAATGAAATTTTGTTCTGTTATGAGTTACAAAGAATGCAGTTCTTTGTAACTCATAAAAGATCTCTGATGAAACACTCTTTTTCGTGTGAGATACAGTGCGTATCAACTTAACACGCACATAGATCATAATACTTTAAACTCAGTTTGTTTGTCATTTCACTAGTATCGAAATTTAAACGACAAACACATATTCTTAAATCTGTAAGCATAAATGTTGTTTGAAGTTTTTCGCTCATGTGAAAAAGGGGATTTCGCTATCGTTCACAATCGGCTCGTCACTGCCAATCCGTTGCGACGCCCTTTTCCCTAGAAAAAGCCCCGAAACAAACCTCGCCTAACTTTTACTTCACGTTCAAGAACCCTTTACCCCTCCGGGGGGGTACTCAACAGACGCTTGGGTAGGGAGGTGCGGCCCGGGCGCTCAAACCCTGACCCTGTTAATTAAGACAATTCTCTGATTTCCCTATCCCGCTTGAGACAGAATTTAGATTTTTCAGACCCGATCCAAGACATTTAACCCAAAATCATACCATCAGTTTTGTAGTGTAATAAGCTGTAATCATCAAAGTCAAGGGAAGCCCACCAATAACTGGCGGCTTGTGGTCAGGCTGCTATAAACAAACATCTACGCTTATCCTGTTTAAGCCATTTGGTCATGTAGTGGTACCCTTTTTAAGACAGAAAGTGAGGAAATCGATAGCCCTTTCAAGACCAAACACCCTGAAAACCATACACTAACGGGCCGCATGTTCTCCGGGCCCTTTACAGAAATAAGAGGGAATTAGTGAAAACTCAAAGTCTATTATTAGCCAAAAATATTAGCAAAGACTTGCTTTAAAGTTCAAACGCTCATGACAATTAATACGCCATAAATGCCTAATCAGGAAGTAAAGTCAGAGCTACCTTTGAAAATCCAGACGCAGGGAAACAGCAATAGATCTGTAACGTTTACAGGTCAAATCTTGAGTCCCTGACAGGCCCGAGTTTTTGACAAGACTATCTCCGAACCGTTTGAGGTCAAGGTATACGTAAGCTTCTTATCAAATACATTTTCAAAACAGGGCGAGTCTGATCACGGGTGGGCAGTTCTTCACGTGAGAACTTAACGTGACAAACTTGAATTGCACGTAGGGTGCAAAGGCTTAACACGGTACACTTGTCACGCGACAACGCTTTTCCGGCGCCCGCCTTATCTTGAATGAGGGCGAGCAATATATATTTTGGAGATGAAATCCTTTAATTATACCATCGGTTCAAGGAGAAATTTTACTCAAGGTGCCTTAACATCGTGAGGTGCTTGTGCTGATCTGGATGAGCAAATAATAAAGAGCAGGATATCGTAAATAATGGAGACGGAGGTCTCTGATGTCCTTCGGAGTCGCAGACTGAGGCGATTATCACAGACGAGAGGTTTTCATCATTTACGAAATCCTACAAAACTGAATTCAATAATTGTTTCATTACATATTAATAATATTTTGCAAAATAATTATGAAGTGCAAAACACAAAACAATAAAAGATAAATGGGTCCGCGTGTAATAATGGGGCGAAAAGGAGCCATATTTTTCGAAAATGGAAACTACTCCTTTTACTCGAGATGTTCTCTCTCAAACAAACGTACTTTGGTCTACCATGGGCTTAAAAATGGTCAATCGAAGATTCAAGTTTTCCCCTCGGTGTTCACTGAGTGACAGTTTAACAAAAAAAGTACTCGAAGTTTAACATAGAAAGTATTCGAAAAAGAACAATAACAATCGAGTTAACTTAGAGAGTGTGACACTTGGCAGTTTCAACAATTGATTAACTTGTGGCCCTCTAGGAGCTCTTCATGTAGTCTCCAATGAGGTGTCTCCAAGTGCTTTCCAGTTCGAATTGGAATTTCTGTGGAGAGAGGAAAACTGGAGTTACCCGGAGAAAAACCTCTCGGAGGAGAGTAGAGAACCAACGACAAAGTCAACGCAACAACTGGGCCACATTAGTGGGAGGCGAACTCGTGCTCTTACCGTTGCGCTATTCCCCCTGTAAAATATATATGGCACTGGCAACCCTTCCTGAAGTCATTTATTCGTCAGTACTTGTTATTAATGCGTACGCGCTCAAAGCCTTTTTTGTTCCCAGCTGACATTGAGTAAGAAGGAAGGGCAGAACTTCTTATCGGAAGAGGTTTTCAAAGCACTCGAGCTCTGCCAAACCCGTGCCAAGATCCTTCTTCGCTTACGAAGTAACAATATTAATGCCCTGCTATTATGCATCAGTCAATTGAAACCCCGGTCCCCCGACCCCCGGGACATAGCGGGGATTTAACGCTTCCATAGCCGGGATTTAACGCACTTTTAACGGCGCGTTGGCCCCGGTGGGCGGTGGATTTAACAAAATGCCATTGAAACCGGGACCGTGGGGCGGTGATTTAACAGCACGCGATCACCTAAAGCGGGGGCGACAGCGGGGACTTAACATGGAAGACTAAACAGCAAAGCCTTCAATCTGTTGAAACAATCTAATACGGTAAATCTGTCATCTCAGGACTGAAATGAGTGAAATTCACCTCTGTTTTCATATGTGTGTAGATAAAGATCATACTAACCAAGATAGTAACCACCTATTCTCTGGAGGTAGCTTTGGTGTCAAGTCAGCTTTCGTTAAGAACAACACCAATTGATGCACATTTTGTTAGGGAAAGTTGCCTACCCACTTTGTTTTAATAGGTTTTAACAGATTGAATCGTAATGAAAATATTTTTGAAGGCGTGTATTCAAATTAAAGGGTAAGTTGCCTACCCACTTTGTTAAAGTTGTAACAGAATCATAATGAGAATATTTTTGATGGAGAACGTACAGTCGAACCTCTCCTTACGGACACCTCTCTAATACGGACACCTCTCTATAACAGACATTCCCCTTTGTCCCGAAAAACTTCTCACCAGTTTTCTAAAAAAAAAAACTCTATAATACGCACCCTCTCTAATAAGGACAACGGACACTAAATCTCGGCCCCAGAGAGCGAAGTCATATAAACGTAACCTCTTTATTACGTAGTTCTTTTCGTTTCATATAACTGATCCGTATAAAGTATGTACTTTACGGACAGATGGATTCTCTGTTAGGTCTAAACATTCTTCATTCTCAATCGACTAAACTGCATTTTTAACATCGGAATAAACTCAACTAAAGGAAAACGAAACGAAATGCGGACGTTCTACATCTCCATAGCGATTTTACATGTTGCTGTTCTTTCACAGCAACCTTTTTGAACAGATGCTTATGGGAATATAACAGCTAAAAAAGAAACAGTTGTAACCAACCAATGCCCGGGAGAGTCCCTGAAGGCACCAAACATTTTCTAACTTTTAACACTAATTCATTAGGAGCTATTGCTCTTTTTGAATAACTTGTTAGTTCTTTTGTTCATCCCCTGTCCAACCAGACACATTAATGTCATTGTATACGCTAAATTATTGTCCTCGTTTGTTCGCGCGAAATTCAAACAATAAAACAAAACAAAATGTCTGAAAAAGTGACAGCGTTTTAAACGTTTTACCGGAAAATGCGTGGTTTCTTTTCCTGTTTTGTCATGCTTAGCAAATGCGCATGCGCCAACTCCGTGTATTACAAATTAGTACCAAAAAATATCCTTACCATATGGCAGACATGACAACTATAGTCGCAAATATATATCGCTCCAAATCATAGTATAAAGCAGAAGGAGTTGAGCTACGAGTACGAAAGGGATCTGTCACGTATGGTCTAGGGGCCGACATTTCTCTCCCTCACTGCCTATCGGGGATAGGTATCTGAAAGTGGCAAGTATAAGCGATCCGCGGGCCGAAATCTCGGGGAGAGTCGTCATGGTACACCGCTCAGGCTTAAATGTCCAGAGGTACCGCTACCGCTTCTGCATATTTTTCTTTAGGTATTTAGTAAGCGCATGCGCAACTGCCCTTGTGTACCGATATGCCACGTGGGAGTAAATTGATATGTGCCTTCAAATCAAGATTACTTCCAGTCCGTGATAGATCTATTGTTGAAAAGAAGAAAGAGCAGAAGAATAAGTCGTAATTAGGGTTTCTCCGTTGGGAGGACCACAAGTAGTTAATATTCCAGTTAGCAGTGATAGTTTTTGACAACATAACAAGTTCGCAATTTGTTCCTGTTCGTTCGTTCGTCGTATCATTGTGTAACCCGGTTAGTTGGTTGATGACAAAGAATTGGCTATCGCAGTTCTTTGTTTCCTGCTGAAGAGGTACGATTTGAACCAATTAACAGCCATGACCGCTGCAATTTTAGACAATAAAAGATTGTGATGTACGGCGTCGAACGCTTTCGACAAGAGCTGAAATCTAGTCGCGGAGTTAAAAACTCCAATCCCAAAGAAAAAGTACGCAGATCTCCCTCGTCAGCTGGTTTGTTTGTTGTCATGTTTAGTTTAACTTTTTGCGGAAGTTCTTCCCAGTTTTATATAAATACAAACTGTTGAAGTCACTCCCGGGATTTTTTTTTCCGCGAGGCATTTGTTTGCTGACGTCATCAGCGTGCATCATTGGGAATTTACTTGCTATGTTATAATTATTGTTGTTTGAGCTGCAATGTTAGGGACTTTAGGGACCTTAGCATCTACTACGGCGACGTCCACGGAGACGTCAGGTAAAACTGCTTGTTTACGGTTTCCAAATATTTGCGTGGTTAATCCAGTTTGTAAAATTGGAGTAACGGAAACGTCAGTTAAAACTAATAGTTTACGGTTTCCAAACATTTTCGTGAATAATCCAGTTTGCTGAATTGGAATGAACGGTGTTCAAACTAAGAAAGATCAAAGTGCTCTGTGAGCAAACTCGTGAGTTGAACACGTAAATTAAACATGATTATTTTTCAGTTGGATTATGTCTATAATTTTTGGTATGTTAACTATTCATATAACTGTCGCACTCACATGTTTGCCCGTGTTAAACATACATTTTATCGTACCAAAATTATTGGACCTACAATGTTGGGAGTTGTTGCGCCCGTCTGCACGCAGCCTTATGTAAGCAGGAAATAGAACGTTTCTACTGCTGAAAATATCTTGTTTCTTGAGCAAGGGAATGAGTGTATGGGTCCTTTCGGGTGGAGAGGCCTTTTAACCGACTGACAAATACCATAACATTCTGCGATGTGCAATTTACGGAACGCGCTCAACTGCCCACGCCAGAAACTTTAGGGAGACTGGTGCGCGCGTGTACCTAATTCAAATCCTTTGGACATAAATTGTGCACAGGGGGAATCCCATTTATCTGACGAGCTATGCAAGGTGATTTCAAAAGCCCAGTCGCTGTATATTAAAGAACGACTCGCGAAAGCCGTCCAGAAGAACATTACAGACTATTTTAAAGCTTGAATGATTAGAATGAATACAGGACAAAAAGATTAAGAAAATTACTCCAGTAACTGTTCGCTGCACTTGTTAACTACGGAAAGACGTTTTTGGAAGTTTAGTTTTATTATTACCTTTTTAGGTGAAGCATTGCGTTGTACCTAGTTCCTTTAATTTCAAATAACCGATTCGTATAAAGTATGTACTGTAATTGAGATGTACAAATCAATGTGTCTGAATACCGTACATTAGTCAGTTTAGATACACTGGGCCTATTTTTCGTTACTGAACACTTAAAACTGTCAGTGGGGTCTTAAAAATGATGCAGTCTTGGTGACCTCTATAACACTGACACCTCTCTAATGCGGACACTTTGGTCTGTCCCTTTAGTGTTCGCGTTAGAGAGGTTCAACTGTATATAGTTTTAGGGGAAGTTGCCTATCTACTTTTGTTTAAGTTTTAAGTGATTGAATCATGATGAGAATACCTTTGAAGGACAAGATAACTACATATTTTTATGATTAAGTTTAAGTTGATCAAAGTTTATACGGAGTGAATTATTGTTGAGGATATTTGGAATAAAAGCATTTAGAAGCGTTTTCATCACTACCAATCTGAAATTTATTTTAAATAAATAGCTTATTTTAAATCCACCTTATTGTACGAAGCGTTTGAGATATCGGCTCAGGTATCTATAGAGTATCCTATAAGATGTGGGTCGTTGGCGACGTTTTGGTGTCGTTTTCCGGCGGAAGACGGGTCTTTTTATGTGCTGAACCTGTTGTGTTTGACGTTAAAAACACACGCCCATTTGCATTCATATAATACCAAGATCCATATAATTCTGAAGTAGTTTTGGGGATGACCCATTCGCTATATCCGACACAATGCCGATTTTACATGAACTCTGGCTTATCAAAATGAAAGTGGATTTCTGCCGCAAATTCGGCATATTGAAGGCCAGCTTTCGGCGCAAATGGAGATTGCAGCTTATTAAAGAGGCTGCAGTTTTGAATAAAAGAACGAAAAACAGTTAAAGTTTGACATTTACAACGAGTAGACCAACGATGTCGATTTGAGTTGAGTTTCTTCACTTGGTTCGGATGTCCCCGCTATGCGGGTCTTTTAACAGAAGTCTTGGCCCCGGGGGCGGGGTAATAAGCCGTTTTTTAACACTTGGTAAATGTTAAATTCCCCGCTAAGTCCCGGGGGTCGGGGGGCCGGGGTTTCAGTTGACTGGAGCATTACGGCTCGTTGTCTCCTTTTGTATCGAGGGACCGTGAATATGGACTCCGCGCGAATTTCCAATTCTCCGTCAGTTTTGGAGCAGTGTCGACTGTGACCGTACAGTCCAATTCTGGAGCGGTAGTCTTGGGCACAACTTTACTATTAAAGCGGTATAAAATGCTAAAAGATGTCTTTGCGTCAGAGGAAACCAAAAACGTTATACTATATCGTAAATACTCTTGTTCTTATAGTTTGGTTTACCAAATACTGTGAGAGCTCTGAAGGTTCGCATGGCAAAAGGCAGCTGAAATTCCAACAACATTTCAGTTGCCTTGAAGAAAGCTGCAACCCGTATAACAGATTTCTTCCTGAGTAAATTTATTTTGCTGAAGCATTTTTAAAATGAATGAATTAAGACGATAATTTTCTAACATTCTTTTCCAATAGCCGGAGGGTTTTTTTTTTTCCTTAGTAATATTACTGAAGTGTCAAAGAAGTAACATTGTCAACATGGTACGTGCTTGTTTTTGGTAGGCGCGGGAGCACACGGAGTTTACGCGTGCGCATTCAATTATTTTTCAGACATTTTGTTTTGTTTTGGTTGTTCGTTTGATTGGATTCTGCGGGACCGGACGAGAACAACAATTTATGTGTCTGGTTGGACAAAAGAACCACCCATCATGAAGCCTCTCCTCAAAAAGTAGAGGAGAGAAGGGCTTCATGTTCTTGTAAAACAGCGCTATTCTTGATCAGCGGTAACCCGTAGTATGGCTTGGTGTCCGCCCCTTGCAAGCGATTCCTTGGCAACGGAACAAACTATCAAGGCAACCATGTTTTCTGCAATAGTAAACTGCGAACAGTTTGCAACCGTTTTTGGTTGTTTTGCTGGTATTTGAAGCCATTGTCCAATTTTAAGGTTTCCAAAAGGAAGTGAAGTGCTTGCAGACGGAGTTTAAAGGCTCAATTGGGGCTTACAAGGTTTGAATTCCAAGTTTTTCGATCAACATGTCTGTTGCGGTCGCGACCCCCAGACACTGCTTCGGCTTGAAAGCCGATGTGGCGGACAATATTTGCTACCTGGACGAACAGACGATCATTTATCCATCCGGATCGAACTGTATCTTATTCAACATCGACCAGAAATCGCAAAGGTTTATTCCCGGCACGGACAAAAGTGCAGGAATGACCGCTATAGCCGTCAGCCCGAACCGTCGATACGTGGCCATTGCGGAGAAAGGAGAGAAAGCCACCATAACTATTTACGACCTTAACACGCTGCGAAAGAAGAAAGTTCTTAGCTCTCCAGAAGTCCAGTCCACTGAGTTTGTTAGCCTTGCCTTCTCGCCAGATTCAAAATATCTTGTGTCGCAAGGAGGAAGACCTGACTGGACATTATTGTATTGGACTTGGGAGAAAGCAAAGGTTATGGCTGTCACGAAATCCACTAATCAGATGAACTCTCCAGTGTATCAGGTACTTACATGTAATAGCAAGACACTTTCAGCGGGCAACCTTACATTGCACAATGTACAACCCTGTTGGTTCCTCAAATACAATTAATAATATGTGTAATATGGGAGAAAAATATGACACTTGTTCTTCAGTGATATTAGTCATGCTAGGATTTGTGTATCAAACCATTGCTGTAATGCATTATAAACCTTTTCACAGTTTGTGACACCATCTTTCTTGGGGGCAAACATGGTTTAAAATTAAATAAAATGTATGGGATTTTGGCCGCCTTTGTTTGAACTACTGCTAGACGGCGCCACAAACTGTAAACAGGTCGTTCTGGTCATTTGCATACGTGTAAACTGAGTCTACTGCTCGGTGTTACTCTCAATCCATCAAAACTCTGTTTGCTTTCAGTGGAAAGTTTGAAGACTGCAAAAACTTACAGACTTTTTGGGTAAATGCAAGCGCAACATCTGGACAGTTCATTTACACACATGTCATGTCAAATTCAGGGAGGATGTTATTATTTTAACTGACAACCATTTAGTGCACAGTTGTCTAGTATTGTTATCGAAGTGACAATCATAATTTTAGTCACAACTAAGCATTGAGACTTCACAATGATCAGAAAGAGTAGTTAATTTATTTTTCTTCCAATTTCGATTATGATTATAACTGTTTGTTGCATTAGTTTATGATTACATGTACAATTACAATCGTGACTATAATTACCGCACTTGCATCACCCATCTGGGGAGGTATTCCAAACTATCTGGCTGAGGATCTACAGCATATTCAAAATCGCTCTTTAGATATCTTAGGTCTAGCAAGAGAGACTGTGGAGCCCTTGGATGTAAGAAGGGACAATCACACAGCACACGCTTTTAAGGAAATCTTAGATTCAGAAGGTCTCCATCCTTGGTGTAAATTTCTAATTTCCAGACCTCAATCGTATTCCCTTAGGGCTCAACGGGTGCGAGTTCCCATTCCACGAACGAATAGGAACATGGACTCCTTCATACAGCGTGGGGCTAGACTTTTAGGGAACAAATCATATAAAGCATAGTCTATATTTTTTAAATGATTTTAATTGTAATACAGTACATTGAAAATTATTGTAAATTTGATGTAATTCTGTTTAGCCGAAATCAAATAATAAAGCCTTATATTATATTATTATTATATTACTAGTGTTGTGCAAAGTGACACCTTTCAGCTCTAACTGTGCTCTTTCTTTTTGCTTTTGTAGGTGACCTTCAACCCACAGGACAACACTCAACTATGTGTGGTTGGGTACGGAATCTTCAAGTTGTTCAGATACAGTGAGGGGAATCTGAAACAGTTTGCTTTCCAGAAAATGGAACCACAGAACTTTCTGTGCCAAGCTTGGGTTTCCGATGAGAGAATTGTTGCTGGGACAGACAGTGGGAGGCTTCTCTTGTTCGAGTCAGGGGAACTAAAGAATGAATTTTATGTTGGTAGTGCTGCTGCAAGTGTGTCTGCTCCTACAAGGTTGGTATTGAGGGCAAAACGCGCCCGGTCAAAGTAAGGAAATTGTGAATTTTTTTCTTGGACTATGCATATTGTGTTTAAGAGTACCTGTATGATTTTCAGTCGAGTGTGGCACAAGGCAAGTTTGGTGACAAAGTTGTGACGTTTGAATTCCCACTTTTTCAAGGGCAACTCAGTCTGTTTCTAACAGAAACTTTTCAGGCTTTGTCATCATTCAGCTATAAAGCTCACCAAATATTTCACAGGTCTCAAGCACTTTTGCCTCAATGCACAGCCTCAACACAACATTTGTTTTGGTTATGGATTGTCAAGTGAAAGTACATAAAGAATACACTGGAAATCAAGGAGATAGTCAAAATGGATGCCTTTAATGGCAAAATGATGAACTGAACTGACTTGGCTTCATACATGTAGCTCAGTTGTTGAGTGGTGTGCAGTGCAATTGCACGGCCATGGGTTCAAGTCCCATTAAGCTTGGATTTTTTTCAGGCTTTTTTGCAACTGCTTAAGGTGGCTCTATATAGTATTTTACAAAGCTTTGGATATTACATATGCATAAATAATTTCTCCCTTGGCAAAATAATGTTTATCACATAGCACTCGGTAAAAGGGCCATAACAGAAACCTACAGCCTTAGACTACGTATGGATGACTCTTTCAGAACCTAAATGTTGTTGCTATGGCAACTACTGACAGAAATGCTTGGCTTGTTTTTTTAACCTACCTGACTTCTAGAAGGTGTTTCTAGGTTTCTACACAGTGAATTTTCTTTGTTTTGGGGGAAACAGAGTAAACATCCAAGGAGTTTCAACTGACAAAGCTACAAGAAAATCTGTACATAATTTTCGAAGGAATTCACAATTTTCATTTTTGATGCATATTACATTAATGTATGTGTAAAATTTGATGATTTTTTGCTAACAGTGCGAAAAAGAAAATTCCTATCCATGTGCCAATTTTAAAAAAAATTCACTGTCTGGAACTCGCCCAATAAGATCACGCAAAAATCTTTGTTTTTCGTGACTTCATCAAAACAGAAATTCTTCAAGTTAAGGTACTGTGCATGTGCTCGCGCGCTTGCGCCATTCGTACCCATGCTTCGCACGCCAAAAAACTATATAGAGCCACCTTAAGTTGCTTCATAAAATGCAATGATCACGGTTGTTATTCATTATGATTACTTCATAGGCAAAGTATGGCTAGTGTGCCCGAAAGTGGTCTCAGTGTAGATTCTCAACCACAAGTGACATGCATCATTGCATTCTCTAAAGGCTTCATCTGCTCGGGAGGGGCCGGCACTGTGCACCTCTTTGAGAAGACAGAAGAAAAGGACGTCTACAGGAAGGCCAGAGAAATAAAGATTCCTGTTGATTCTCAAAACCCTGACCTACAGAGCTTGGAAAGCCAAGAAATTATGAATCTTACTGTGAGTCCATCCGAGGAGACGCTTGTTTGCAGCACCAAGTCAAGCCAGCTGTATTGCATCACCATGTCAACAGCTGATCTTGGCAAGGTAGGAGGAGACTTAAACCAGCCAAAGCACATTACAGTTTGTACTAATCACCAAAGTGTGGAAGGGGCCAGCCCAATTTTTTTTATCACTGCACGCCACCCATTTTGTTGAACTGTCAACTTGCTTGCAGTACACTTTATATCAACGAAGAACTGTTGGTTGCAGCTAGGCATAATCATGTGACATAAAAACCATATCTTACTGGCTATCAAACCTGACATGTTTGGCAATCAAACATTCTAGCTTAGTCAGCTCATTAAGTAAACCTCCTTGCCACTTTTATGAAAAGAAAAAGCGTAATGTAAATTATAATATTCTGTAAACAAGTCAGGGTCTATTAATTTTGCTTTGTCTTCACTATCCAAATCTCACTGCCATTTTGTGAAACTTGCTCAACTCACAGTCCTTCAAACATTGAATGTTTGATGGCCAAACATGCTTTGTTTGATAACCAATTAGATGTATTTACGTTACATATGTGTACACCTAGCTACAAGCAACATAAATTAATTGCAACAATTTTCGATTGCAGCAGGAGAAAAATCAATCCCCTTAATTAGTTATTGAGTGAACTTCCCAATGCTGTATGCTAAAAATTAGAGCAATGGGACGAAAAAGCAGCCCCCAAAACGACTTCCATAGTGTTTAAGAAAATATTATTCATTTAATTCTGCCTTAAAATCGAAATTAATGGGTGCATCATTACTGAAAAGTCTTTTTTTTAAATGATGTTGTTAACAAAGAAAGTGTACTTATTAAAGATAAACAAGTAAAATTCAAGAACCAAAGAAACAATACTTAAGAGAGAAAATGAAAAATAAAATAAAATAATGCTAAATCTCATTTTGACTTAACATACATGCATTTAAGCATAAAATTTTGACTACCAAAAAAAATGAAATGTTAGTTTCTGGTACAATGTTTGCTACCTGTGATAACTTGAACATTAAATAATGTTTCAATTTCAAATTAATTTCAAATGAAGTTAAAATTTAATTTCCAATTAAAATTTATTTTCAATTTAAGTAATATCAAATGGATTTTGAATTGATTTTAAAATTTTGCCTGTATCAACAACCCATAAAAATTAATAACAGTGTGTGATTTACTTTGTGGTATTGATAAAAATAATATTAATAAAATGTTAACCTTTAACCTATTTACTTACAGAAAGAAAAGAGACAGAAAAAGCCAGCAAGGAAAATAACAGTTATCGTTAGTACATGGACATAGGTTGTCTGTCACTCTAAATGTACACATTATAGGTTACTGGAAATTTTCCAAACAATGATAAGTTCTTTCATTTAAATCATTTAAGTGAATTACATTTTTAAAACAATTATAATTTTAGTCACTGTTAAATGATAATGTTACACGTAGCTCTTATGCTAGTAATATAATTCTTTTTACTTCTTCATTTTATTATTGTTTTGCTGTAGCTGTTTTGGGTAAGATATTAATTCTGTGGGTACATGTACTTCATTTTGTTTCAAGAATAGAGTATAGAGAATAGAGTAGTTTTCAATTGAGTGTCAAAAGTAAATGCACAGTTGCTTTGGTTTTGGCCAGGTCTGAAAATGGGTAGGGGAAAATTGCATGTTTTGGTCTGAAATAGGGTTAGGATTTGGAGAACTGGTCAGTGCATCCCTATGAAGAAT
>BLFK01000665.1:211862-216965 GCA_014634185.1 Astreopora myriophthalma | reverse complement strand
CCCCCCCTTGCCCCCCTGGGCTCGAAAATCTTCAAAATCAGTTATCCTTGTTGTTTTAATTTTGCCATTGTTTGTGAACAGGGTGATTTAGCGACATTTGAGCTGTTGTCACAGGCCTTCCATCATGGTGTCATTACTGGTATGGATGTGTGTATAAGAAAACCATTGATAGCAACTTGTGGCTTAGACAGATCGGTGAGAATATGGAACTATGAAGGATGGTAAGAACAGCAAAGCTTTTTATAAAGGGAACTTTCACTCCAACAAAAAGATAAGTTTGAAAGGCAGGAGATAATGTTTACAATCAAATTTGTTTGAAATGTTTTCAAAGAAAGTGTTTGCATGAGAAAAACCTGAATTGTAGAATGGCTTGTTTTCTGGTTTAAACCAGGACAAAATAATAGGGCAACCAACTTGCGTCACAATTGTTCAAGATGGTGGTGCCCAGGAATTTTGAAATTGAAAACAAGTGATTCTAAACTTCATCTTTTTTTTTTTTTTTTTTCATATGAATGCTTTCTTGGAAAAAAAATTCAAACTAATTTGACTGTGAACATTATTTCTTACCTTCCAAAGTTATCTTTCTGTAGGAGTGGAGGTTCCCTTTAAAAACAGTCTGAGTTCCAGTGAAGTCTGAAAAATCCATGCTTTTTTCAGGTATCTTTGCAACTGTTTAAGTTGTGTACAATGCTTTACTGCAATGATCATTTTAACATTTTACTTCTAAAGCTCATAAATACATGAAGTACTGTGTCCCAGATAAGAGACAGGTGTTGGGTCAACAAAAGCGGAAAAGCTGGACAGCAGATTTGACAAACCAAGTGGTAGACTGTCTTGAGAAAATTATTGTACAAACATGCAATGGCTGTGACTCATCCAGATTCCTTTTGGACACCCTGCCCCTTTATCTGGAATGGTCATCTACACTTTATATCCACTAAATAGATTCCATTTGGACATGTTTTACAAGTGCCCTTGCACAACAAAGAGAGATTTTCACTGACACCAAATATAACACATGCCAGACACACACAAACAGAACAGTCCTGTGAGCGGGTTTTACAGGTCAAGTTTGTATAAAAAGACCATGACAGAATATTTTCTGTAATTGCATTGCTGAAAGGTGTGGTTTTGTATCACAAATGTGCCAGTCATACTGTCGCGAACATTTTGGGAACAAATAATTATCTTTTTTAAGAAAAGCACACCCAGGGCACAGCCCCCTTGCAGTGTATTTCTGGGGAAGCAGTATTTTATTGTACTCTTGAAGGGGCAGTGTCATGGTAGTTTTGCCGTATTTAGGTCTTAACTGGCTGAAAATTGAAACCTGCTACTTAAGCTGACAAGTAACAGCATTCCCGACAAACCAAGAAGAAAATATGAAATAAAGTTTAACAGGAAAAACTATCCCGGTGTCCAAGTTTGAAAAAGTTGGCCAACTTTTTCAAGTTTCAATCCATTTCCATCCTCGCCATCCTTAGATGCAGATGAGAAAAAATGGTTTCTGTGCACTAATATGGTTCTTGTTAAGGAAACTTTAGCATTATTTTTGGTTTCCAATGATGCGTAAGCGTTTTCCAGCCGTTTAGAGTACGGCTCAAATAGCGTGAAACTGCCCCTTAAAGCAACCCCATTTTCCCTGTAAAACATGTACAGTAAGGTCCCAAGTCAGTTGGTAATAGTTATACTTATAGCAAGAGACTGACTTTAACTAATCCTGATTCATGAATTCTTTGAATTAATTGTATTACCCCACAGTTCTTTGGAACAGTACAAAGAGTTCCAAGAGGAATGCTACAGTATTGCTCTTCATCCTTCTGGCCTGTACATTTTGGTTGGATTCAGCGATAAACTGCGGCTTATGAATCTTCTAATTGATGACATCAGGTCTTTCAAGGAGTTTACCATCCGAGGCTGCAGAGAGGTTGGTGAAAATGGTTAATTCTTGAGCTTGTGAGTGTGATGGGAGAAGACTGTCTGATCTCCTCCGCAAACCGAACCGCATTTGTAGTACTCAGCTATGTGAAGGTACAATCATTATTGTATAGGTTATGGGGACGTCGCAGGCGGTGTTCTCCTTTTCAGGCGGAAACCGGTAAAATTTACCGCCTGTAACAGCACTTGTTACCGCCTAAAATGGCTTGGAATTCTTGAAAATTCAACAGGTACACTGTAATAAGCATGGGCGCGAGTACTCTACCTGTTTGAAAAACTCTGTTGACCTGAAAAAAAAAAAAAGGGACACTGGTTGCAACAGTGGTCGCATGTAAATCAGTTTCCCTGCACCTCAGTGTACCGAGTCATTCCACTTAACACATGCAATACAGTCTGATGTCCTTCTCTACGTTAAATAAACACCTAGAGTCACAGAAGCTTAGAGCCAAATTAAGCCATTTTCTGATCTACATACTTAGATCCCCAAGTTACTTATTTTCTCAATTAAACGCCCCGGGCGTTTATTTCAACGTTGACATGATGGACCCAGCGTTTATTTGAACCCGGTTTTTAATCGAGAAAATACGTTTGCTTAAATCAACTCTTGTCATCCCAGTAATTTTTTCACAACTGTCGTCTTAAACAATTACAAAATCACACGAGCACCCTTCATGAGCCCCTTCATCGGTATAATTATAGAGTGTGTACTACCGTGACATACTTGTACGAGGCATGCCTAATTCCCTAATTATCTCTACGGACGAAATTATACCGTCTAAATAAGCTTAAGTGGTTTCAAAAGAGGTTCTTCTAAGAGTTATTTAAAGAAGCATCCTCTTAAGGTTTCGAAACGACCTTTAAATAGAGCTAAAATTTTGCATTCTCCCTGTTTTTTCTCAGTGTTCGTTTAGTAATGGAGGGCATCTTTTTGCTGCTGTCCATGGCAATGTGATCCAGCTTTATTCCTCCACAAGTTTTGAGAATGTTGGAAACCTGAAAGGGCACAATGGAAAGGTAAATGTAGTTTTTATTTCTTTCTGGAGAGGGGACAATTATAATCAGACCAATTCTTGAAACTTTTAACCATAAAAAAGTCGTAAATATGTTAAGAAGACTATAACTTTGAGTCGAGTGTAAACCGCAAGTGTAACACGCTCGCAATTTGTTGTTCTTTGCACACACGTTATTGTTCGTTTACACTGTCTCGCTTCCAGTTTTTATAGTTCTTAACATGTGCATATACACTTTTTACATGTACAGTATATGTATGATGGTAATTTTTTTTCCTCTTACCATTTACTTACTTGATAATGACCGAAGTGCGGTCGAAACGTCGCTTTTCCGTTTATTTTTGTTGCTAAAAGTTTAAAAAACTCACTGGTACCAATTCTTGAAAATACGGTTCTTTTCTTGAAACTGTGCAACATTGTACCTCACTAGAAGACGAGCTTGGCCTTCATCGGAAAATTTGGGGCCACTGAAAACGTGTTGTCGTAAACTGGAAGTATCATACAGAAAGCTCTGTCACTCTGAAAATATTGTGGAAGTCCGCAGTTTTAGATTTTTTCCCGAAAAAAAGACAAGCCCGAGAACTGTGATGCTAAAAAACAAACTGATGTTTTCAGGTTCGCCAAGTTATCTGGAGCCAGGACGACAGTAAAATCATTTCCTGTGGCATGGACGGCGCAGTGTACGAGTGGAATGTGACGAGTTATAAGCGAGAGGGAGAGAGTGTCTTGAAGTCCTGCAGTTACACCAGTGTCGCTGTCTCGCCCGACAGTCGAACTACGTTTGCTGTGGGCTCAGACAGAACTCTCAAAGAAATCTGCGATTCTCAGGTAAATAGAACTGAAGTTTGTTGTTGTTGTTGTTGTTGTTGTAGTGGTACATGGTGCTCGTTTTCTTACGATTTCTAGCCAAATTGTTCTTTAAGTGGGCAGGAAATACGGTCCAGGCAAATGCTATTCAGTATGAATCCAAGGTAGAACAACTTCCCTTTGAACTCTCCCTTTCTTTGTCGACTAGCATGATAGGATATACATACGGTAACTGAAAATTCGGGTCATTGAAAGAGCGAATCAACATTAGAGTCCTTCCATCAAGGAATACTCATCAGCTGGATTTTAGCTGTGTCGAAGTAATTTTGCGATTGCTTTGCTTTTACATTACTACGCTCATTGGTTGGCTGAAAAATCGTGCGCCTATCACAAGTAAAGAAAACCTATGTACGCGAGTTCAGTGCGAGCTGCCTGTGCACTTTTTCCCGCGCCTAGCGCCGGCTTCACTTATTTATGTCGAATTGTGATTGGCTCAGTTGATTGTCTTCGTCTACTATGATTGGTCACAGTCCGTGTAGCCCTTCATGTAGCCCTTCATTTGAAGGCCACACGGGGAGGCGGCGTGGCTCAGAGGTTATGGCGATGGATTTGCATGCGGATGTTCCGCTTTGTAAATAGCCAGCTTGTTGCTTCCTTTTAGTTGGGATTCTTAATGCTGTTAAGTTCTTTTGAAGTGTTTCCCTCTGTACACGGCCCCACAAGCTTCAAGCTTAAAGGGAACCTCCACTGCTACAAAAAGATAACTTTAAAAGGCAGGAAATTTTGTTTACAATCAAACTTGTGTGGAATTTTTTCAAAGAAACCGTTCTTCCGGGCAAAAAATGGGTCGTAGAATCGCTTGTTTTCGCTTTTAAATTTCCCGGGCCCCGCCATCTTGAATAATTGTGACGTGTTACGGTTGCCCTATTGTTCTGACATAAAGAGCTTTTGTATAATAAGAATAGAGCAACTGTAACACGTCATAATTATTCAAGATGGCAGCGCCCGGGAAATTTAAAATTGAAAACAAGCGATTCTAAAACTCAGTTTTTTCCTCGCAGGAACGGTTTCTTTGAAGAATTTTCAAACAAATTTGATTGTGAACAACACTTCCTGCCTTTTAAAGTTATCATTTTGTAGCAGTGGAGGTTCTCTTTAAAACTCTACCGTGTACAAATAATTTATAGGTTCTTTGTCCATAATCACACAGCCTTAACTTTCATACGAACTGCATATTGGTCTCTGAGCGATATTTGGCCTCATTGAACGTTAAAGAAGCTTACTCTTCAGAAAGAAAATCACGAATGCATTGCTTTTTTTCTTGATTAACAGATTCTGCGTGAAGTCCCAG
>BLFK01000665.1:158610-206852 GCA_014634185.1 Astreopora myriophthalma | reverse complement strand
CCTCCATATAAACAGCCCCAGAGTGCACTCTGTAACGGCCCGTTTGCCCAGGCGATTGTTTGTGCGATCAGTTTTGCTGCGGTTTGAGTGGAAAATTGACACGGGTGCGTTTTGAACATTTTTGACTGCCCGGACGATTTCGGTGAGATTTGAGCGCAATGTAACTAGATTAATCGCCGCGATTTTGAACCTCCTTAAATTTAGATGTGATTTTCGGGCGATTTCCATCTCGAAAGTTTCCAAAACGTTGCGAATCGCGCCCAAGAAATTGCCTGTGTGGAAAGGCCTTGATAAGCTCTCTCCCCTTCCTTGATCTTGGTGTTCTCTGTTAAGCCACCATCCACACGCGGTGTCGCAGTGTCCCTGCCTTTAGTACTAGAGTCGACCTTGTGTTGTATTGCATTTATCATTCCAGTTCTATAGAGCGGTTTTCAAGTGACTGTCGAAAGTAATGACGCGATTGCAATTGCTACGTTTAGTGATTGGCTTAAAAATCTCGCGCCAGTTCATCAACCAATGAGAAGGAAAACCAAAACCAATCGCGACTTGCACGCGCGATTTTTCCCGCGCTTTGAGCAAGTTACATGGAATTACTACGAATTTTAATTGGCTCACTGTGCTGTTTGCACCTGCTGTGATTGGTCGGAGTAATTACGTTGGTATTGGTTTCGCGACACTCAGTTGAACACCGCTCTATACTGTTATCGACGAAATAAATAACTAAATAAGCTGTGCAAATTGTTTTAGTTTACAAGCCTTCAGAAGGAGATTGACGATTACAAGGCCGAGATACAACGTCAACAGAACGAGAACAACAAACTGCAAGGAGTCATTAAATCTCTGGAGAAAGACATCTACGGATTGAAGAAAGAGATTCAAGAACGAGACGAAACCATTCAAGATAAGGTATTTGCATTTATAACACCCTTAAGGCCCGTTTACCCTTGCAGTTTTCGTCGTTCTTTTGGTGAAACGTTTGCCTTGAGCTCGACGAGAGTTGTAACGATTTTGTGTTCTCTCTTTTTTAAGGAAAAACGGATATATGACTTGAAAAAGAAAAATCAAGAGTTGGAGAAGTTCAAGTTTGTGTTGGATTACAAAATAAAAGAGCTGAAGAAACAAATAGAACCCAGAGAAAATGACATTAAACTCATGAAAGAACAAATACAAGAGGTGAGAAGAAGATACTTGGCGTCGCGCGATCCTAGGCCCAACTCTTTCAACTTGACTCGCGGGATCTCCAAGCCTGTGACGTTATTTCTTTTGCCTCTCTTGGGCCATTAGGGAGCTTTACTGTGCTGGAACACAGACATCAAATCGATTCCATGTATGATGGCAAAAATGATGGACTTGATTGATAGCGCGTTATCAAGTTGTGTTATGCAAGTGCTCAGTTTTCACCGTGCGCATGCTCAGTAACTGTGTTCGTGCTTTTTGCTCAGTGCTTACTCAGCGCGTGCTGAATAATCACTTAGCGCGTGTGCACGTGTCCAGTATGCACTTTGCGCGTGCTCAGTTTTGTCTGTTGTGTCGTGATTGTGTCGTCATAAAAGGCATTTGTACGGCGAGAATTTTGCTTTTGCTTTCGTCCACGTATAGCGTTTTCTTTAAAAATGTTACTGCGCGTTTTATCTGTGTTTGGCAAATTTCACTCCGCATTTTGCGTGGGAACCCAAATTGACTGAAATCGACTGATAGACGCTTGTAGGTATTCAGGCATGTCTGCTTATAACGTCTCATTTTCTTTCTCTTAGATGGAAAGCGAGCTTGAACGATTCCACAAACAAAACACTAGTCTTGAACTAAACATCACCGAGCTCAGGCTCAAACTCAAGGCCACGGATAAGGAGATGCATCTCGAGAGACAACGGGTAAAATATTTGTCTTAAATTCTCTTTTCACGAGCTCACTGACTTAAACGCGCCAAAACCAAAGTTTTGGCAAATACAAGTGGGTGACCGCCATAAAGGAAACATTGAAATCCTTGAGTAAATGCCAAGGGCTTTTAGATAATATCTGTACTAGACATTTCTTAGTAAAGTATTTGGGCCATAGCAGATTACAAGGACGTTGCTTCGACGTAGGGAACTTTAGTACAGGCGTCGTTGAGCGACGGATACGGGCAACCAGGAGACTAGCGTCTCATCCTCCAATATGCCTTGGGGCTACCACATTTGTATCGTTAAGGTGACTTTATCCTACATGTAAACTTGAGCGAAAACACTCTCCGAAAATATGACAAGTCCACTTACGATTGTCCTTCCGTCGCTCAAAGACGCGTTTGCTTAAGCCCCCTTTTTTATCAATCAGTTGGTCACTTCTGTAACGTGCGCATTTTATCTACATGTTCGCTTTCAAATCAGATGGGAAGGTAAATTTGCCACAGTAAAGAGATTCAAAGTCTGATCCCTTCTCAGTGACGTATATGTCCCTGATTCGAGTTATACTTCCGGCCGCATGCAGGCCGACAAGCCTGAAGTTGAAGGCGTAAAATCATTCACTGGTGCCTTAGCTGAGTCATTTTTTTGTTCCTAGGTCCGTGACGTTGAAGCGGTGGTAAAGAGATTCAAAACTGACCTCCATAACTGTGTTGGATTTATTCAAGAACCAAAGAAACTTAAAGAAAATGTCAAATCACTATATCAAAAATACGTTCAAGACGAAACGGTAGGTCAGCGGCACTGGAAGTCTGGATTGTATTGGCGAAGTGGAACTCAGGGCCGCGCTGTTCGAAGCAGGGCTACTGCTAAACCTGGATAAATACCATGACAACCTATATATGTTTTAATCGGACTTAACCCTGGGTTAGCGCTAACTCTGCTTCGAACTACGCCGCCCCGGGGCCCGTTTCTCGAAGGTCCCGAAACTTTTCGGGCGTATTTCGGGTGCCACAATTTCCTCCGTATCTTGAAAAGGAAGACGTTTTGAGGCTTGAAACTTTGCTATTGGTTTGCTCTTTCGTTTCATTTCATTTTGTTTATTTTTCCACTCCACTGCAAAATTCAAAGTATGCAATTACAAGATTTCTAGTTATATAATTAGATTATACTGCAGCACAATATTAAAACATATCCTTTCTTGAAAGCACGTTACCGCAGACCAGATTTTCAGAATAAGTGGATCGTGGTTTTACAAATTGCTTTTCGGGCCCGTTAACTTTTCGGTACTTTCGAGAAACGGGCACCAGGAGTATGAAATTCGTCTTGCGGGGGTTTGTTTCTGAGAAAGCTTGGAAGGGTGGTACTTAGTCTAGTGGTGCCTTGAAAGGACGTCTCCAATCCCTTTCCTATTGATTAGTGGTTGTTTTGTACGCTAACCTTTCAGGGTTTTCAAATGATAGAAAACAAGTTAACTTCGGCCTTTTATTCAAAACCCTGCTAAGTCTTATGAAAATGAGTTGTCATTCATATGTGGAGTTAAACTAATTACCAGCACCAGAGTCTAGCCCTCGGACTCGCCTTGAAAGTAAAGCTGAAGTGAACTCTGAAAAGGCCGACGCGCCTGACTAAACTTTTTTTAACGCAAAGGCTTACGTCAGTGCCAAAAGACTTTGAGTCGTTACAACTGTCTGTGTACTGTACCAACCGCATCTTGGACAAGTCAAGCAAATGCTGTACCGTAATTTATTGAAAACTGAATCATTGGGTAATGCAATTCCAGAGTCTGATTGCCTTAGCCATCATGGGTTATGAGCTCGTAAACAATGTTCTACAAATATGGTAATCGTGCGCGTCAGCTCAAAATTAATAGGGAGTCAAAAAGTTAAGGATTTTTCTATATTTTGTGAGCGTTTTTTATAAAACAATTATTCCACTCGCGTTTGTTGAATGTGAGATGATCAAAGCTAACTCGGCGCTACGTGCCTCGTTCGCTTTTTATCATCTCGTATCCAACTGACGCTCGTGGAACAAATATGAATTTAGCTGTACGTGACGAGGAGTTCTAACAGGACGGTCCAACCTGAGGCGTCGGATGCTCTGCCACAGAGATACTGGTAGAGACTGGTGGGACCTAGGCCTTTAACCCTTTAAACCCTACGGTCAAGATTTGAATTCTCACTTGTTACCCCTATTCATTTCCTACAGAAGTGGTAGGGAGAAGTTTAAATATCCAGCAAATTCATCTTGTGTGATCATGTCCATAATTCTCATAACCACTATGTTTTACAAAGCATTGATATCACAAGGAGAAATTTCATGCTGATCACTCATAGGGCTTAAAGGGTTAAACGAGGTTCAGCTTGACAAATGTCCTGAATACTACTAAGACAGCGATGTCAAATGGCGGCACGCTTGCAATGAAAGTGAGTGAGGTGGTAACTTGTGGTGATGATAAAGACGATCACGACGACGACCGACGAACGACGACAGACGACGATGACGATGATAAAATTTACTTATCGGTGACGCGGATGTTGTAGTGTAATTAGACATTAACGACCTTTAGATCGGAGTACTAGTACGACTACGAGTACGAGTTTTCCGTTCTAAGCACGCGCATTAGGCTTCGAGGTCGAATTTTTTCCAAGTGCGCCTGCTCAGAACGGAAAACTCGTACTCGTAGTCGCACTCGTACTCCGATCTAAAGGTCGCTATTTTTTCTTCCGAGTTCAACCCACTTACCCTCACCCCCTCCCCTGTTACAGATTCTCCGATCCCAGCATCACTCATCTTCTTCATGTGTCTTTATGTTGTTAGCTGGATTCCGCCGGTGTGGATGCGGACATTCAAAGAGAGTATGCGCGTCAGAGAGAACACCTGGAAAGAAGCGTAGCGTCCCTGAGAAAGAAACTCGCTAAAGATTCCGAGATCCACAGGGCGGATAACGTCAGAATAATGCAGGTTGGTCATTAATAATCAGTGGATTAATTTCTTATGTTGTGCGTGCGCTCGTTGGTTTAAATGTACGAAAATTCATTTGGATCTGGACAAATTGTTTTAACAGACCACGTTCTGTAGTATGTTACATTCATACTTCATGAGATTAAAATAGGAACAGTGTTACGTTGTGTGCGCATGTTGTGTGATCTACGTTCTTAGTCCTGGGTTGCCTGTGCCTCTGCGCCTGCAATCTCTGTTAGTGACTTTTCAGTGACTATATATTAAGTTCTTATTTACCTTGTTGCACTCGTCCGCCATGTTTTCTTGTGTGTCCGTTAGTACGGGATTTGTTGATTGAAGCCTCGAGTTTCAGAAGGCCATCGTCTATTTATTATCACAACACGTTCGATATATCAACATCCCAGCACATGACTCTGAACATTTCAGGTTAGATTTCATAGCTTGGACTTCCTGTCTGATAATTCTCATGGGAGACTTGAACGCATAGAGAACATCACACGGAGGCGTGAGAGATGAATGTTATGTTCGAGTGGATAGGACAATGCCTCAAGATTGATTGATTGATTGCTTTTTGTCTCGAGAACATAAAATTCATATCTTCGAGCCAACGTGTAATGTTCTTTTTATCATACGAAAACCAAACCAAGTTCATTCAAAACAGCTGAAAAGGGCGGGAATCGTGACATCATTTAACAATGCGACACTCGAGGGAGTGACACACGGAAAATACGCATATGGAATCTTCGAGTGATTTACTTCCCAGTAGAACACTCTCCACTATCTAATAAAAAAGAATTTTGATATTTATCCTGAAAGCCTTGGAGTCATCTCAGAATATTGATATATCAAATGTGTGCTATTTTGAGGCTCCCTAAATCTCATTACAGCTCTCAATAACTCAAGTGTGCGTATAGTCGTGGTTGGAGTCCCGTTCTGGGTTCACGCCTTAAAAATGTTCAGTTCTTTTCTTGCTACTGTTGCTACTACTGTTGTAGTTACTAACTTCACTACGATAGTCCTTTAAAAATAAATTGTTACATATCCGACGCCGAGATATGGTTATTTCATAAATACATGCATTATCGTCTATACGCCTCTCAGGGGGATACAATTCCAACTTGTGGGGGACAGCTATTCATAGAGTTATTTTTATGGAGTTACTTTTATAGAGTTAGAGTTAAGCCTCCAAAATCCCGAATTCATGATTTTGGAAGGGCTAGCTTAAAGTTTAGTGATTAGGTCTAAACCATGATTTAAGAATGTTGAATTCAGGATTTTGGCAGTCGTTAACTCTAGCTCTAAGTCATAACTCTACTGAAATAACTCTATTGCTAGTCGATCTCCAACTTGTGGGGCCTTATGCATGATTACGTCAGAGCGCCAAATTTCATCACTAGGTCTCGTGTCTGAACAATTTTTTTCAAACTTGTAACAACTTTGCTATATTTCACGTGGGAATTAATTTCATCTGCACTGCTTTCTTCGTTGGATTACGCGCTAAAAGCGAGCTCTGGTGGGGAAACAAGATTTTCTGACGTAAGCATGTGTATGGTTGATACAATTTTGAGAAAACTGAATTCCTTTCTCACATTTCAAGTGCCCGACGCGCCCGTATTTAAGGAGTAGTCGGAGGGGAAATTGAACGAGTGAGAGTTTGAGCCATGTGAAGGCGTATTGATGATAGAAAGGAAACCAGAACTCAAATATAAACAAACTTGCTGTTATAGGAAAACGTTACACTTATCAAGGAAATCAACGACCTCCGGCGTGAACTCAAGATCGCTCGCACTCAAGTCCACGACCTTGAAACCGCAATAGGTGTCATGCGCAAACAACAGTTCTCCGACGGAGGGGACTCCGAGAATACAGACAGCAAAACATCGTCAGATGAAAATAGCGAGATGGAAAAGATGATTGACATGCAGAAAGGAGAGATTAGAAAATTGCGCGTCCAAATAAAAGAAATGGAAAATGTTATGAATTCGCGACCGCCTTCAGGAACGAGACTACCGCCCGTCGGTGTTATTTAAACATTTGGCGACAGCTTTATTTTAGTTTGTGGGGGTGATGAACTAACTGTCTTTAAACTGATCGCCAATGAGGGCTTTTCGTGGGTATAACTCACGTGACTCTTTTAAAGGTTTAAATTTTGGCGGGAAAGCTCCATGTTGTCGACCGACAGCCACGGCTGAATTTGGCGGGAACTGTCTTTTTCTCGTCGTTGCCTTTTGTGCTATGACTCCGGTTGACATATACTTCGACGTATGACCTCAAAGACTCCAAGTCATATTTTATTATTTTCATTTTATTACTCAGATTTTTAACATACGTGTAAATAGAACTGGACTATCATTCACATCATTTATCTCAGAAAACTTTAACTGTGATTTAAATAAGTATTGTTAACCCAAGGTAGTCCGTCAGCGACTAGATTACTCAAAAAGGATGTAAATAAATCGTACTTTGAATGCAATAGTTTCAATTTATCTTTCTAGGTAGTTTACTGTTTATTACAGCGCCAGTTACAGCTGTCTCTAAAATATACTCAAAAGTGAACTTAGATTCGATTAGTAAGTCTTGTGAGTGTCTAAATAACAGCTATTTTGCCGAAAAATAGGAGATGATCGAACTTTTAAAAGCTGTGTGCTAGCGGACAGCAACATTTTTGGCCAGTGAGTCCTAACATTAAGTGCTCGGCGTTGCGTCCGTTTTCACTCTGTTGCGTGTTGTCTCTTGTTGGGAGTTGCGCGAAGTTCAAAACTGGTCAAACTTTTGATTGAACAACTCCCAACATTTATTTTATTCCGTGATCGTCAAAGCATTGCGGATGCAATGTTACATCCGTTTGCACAGCTCTACAAACAACGTCGGGCCCACGCACGTGCATTATACGTGGTCTCCATGAAGATAGCAACAAATTAACTAAGGGTTATACCACACTTCACTCTATAGTGTAAATACAAGTTCCAACATTGTTGGAAGTTGCTGCATCCGTTTGCATACCACTGCGAACACTATCCAACATCTGCCCAACATTCTTGGGCCAACAATGTTGGGACATGTTGCATCCGTTTGCCCGCAGCAAGGAGCCTGAGTTCGAATGTCGTTCCACAAGGGCTTCTGGGATTGAGTGGAAGTTTGCGGGTGATTCAAACATGGCGAACGGAAAGTCAGCCAAAAAAAAGTGCAGTGTGGTGTTAGCCGTCTAAGCGAGGAAAACGAAGCAGAAGCTAAAAAATCGGAAAACAAAAGAAAGTACGCTATTTCTCAGGTGAGAACATTGCTTATGTGTAAATTGGAACTAAAAGAAGCGAAAACACCGCTAGGAAAAGCTATCTTGTCATCCAGCCCTACAACTAGTTTGATCTTTCTGCAAGCATGTGAAAACATTGTATTTTGTTCACTTGGGATTCCGGCATTTGCAGGTATTTTGTTTCCTGTCTCATTTCGCTTCTTTTGTTTCATTCCCCGTACTTGCAGAAAAAGCCGTGTTTCGATTCATTAGTTCACGGTGATGTGAAGTAATATTAGAACTAATGTTTATCATAAATAAGTCATAAATATGACTTAATTTTAAAAGAGCACCGGTCTTTAAAAACCCTGAAATTTCTGTTTACATACTGAGTAAGGAACAAAAACTTGGATAACACGCATTCTAACAGTACATGTAGCCCTGTGGGGAGTTTACTGAAGCGATATCGACGGCAACGCGAACGGCAAAAAAAACCAACAACAACAAAACAAAACGAAATGTTTATGAACAAAAACAATAGCTCTGCACGCTCTGCATACTTCGCACCCTCTGCACGTGCGTTTTACACTTTGGTACATTTCTTTGCCATCCTCTGCTTGAAGTGCTGATTTAAAAAGGAAACAACAAATTATCTTTTTTTTTTTCGGCTTTGAAACTATGTTGACCAAACACTTGCTAGCCGAAACTTCGAGCCTAGAGTTTCCACAGAAAAGTCGAAGTGAAGTGGCGGGAGCGGGTTTGTCGAAGGTAAATAAATATTCATTTTCAGCAGTTTCTCTTTAATACTTTGAAGAAGTGGATAAATTGTTTTTTTAATATACATGCAAGAACCTTTTTTATAAGAACGTCGAGGACAGACCTGAAGCTGCGAGTTTTAATGCGTATTATAAAAAGGTAGAATAAGCGTAAAACTGTAGTCTAACAATTTACCCAAATAAAAGAAAAGTAACTTGATACCACATCACAGAAAACAACGTACTTTGACAGGTTTCCTAGTCATGGCCATATTGTCTAGTTTGAAAAAACTATATCCATGTAAGCAATTAAGAATAGAAATGAACAATATTATTATATCTATGCAAGGTAACCGGCTTCACATATTAAGAACACCATAAAGAACGTTTCAGGCCCAAATCGTAAAAATGAGAACGTTCAGGCTCAACTCTAAAATTAGCCGTTCTTCTAAAAAAATGTACTTGTCATATAAGGTAGCCTTAATGTGATAGTTTTGGAAGAGACTTCTTTTCGCAATTAAAGTAAATTGGACAGTGAGTTTTTATCCCGGTATTGAAGGAATTTACGAATTTATTCGTAATGCCTCGAGCATACTCGAAAAAAATTCCTAGTTTCGTTAACAGGAATCGAGCATATAACCTTCCAATTTCTAGTTCGGGTGCTCGACTACTGAGGTTACACTCGTGGGCGAAATGAACGTCCTGCATACTGCCAGGACCGAAATGTCGAGACATGACATTCTCGCCATTATAGCAAAGGAGATGGTGAACTTTTACCTTTTCGTCGGGGTCTGGTGCCGTTGCATTAGATGAGGAATACGTTACCACACATTTTTGGCCACTTCTAAAGGGTGGTTTTTCGTATCTGGCGCGGTACGATTGCTTAGATTATTCAGATAAACGGAGGTCATTTTGTTCAGCGGACTGGCTTGCGTACCCCTACAATGAACCATTTTCACATCGAAGTCCCGTGTTAGTGTAGTCAGAATCTTGTCATTCTATTGGCCCTGTAGTGTAGCAGCTGCCATTGTTAGCAACTGTTAGCCACTGATAGCAATTCAGTGATGTGAGACCTTGCGAGAGCTGCCGCTACATGACTCAAGAAAATCATACAGTGCTCCAAACAGGGGTCGGACCTATGACCTTCCGATTACTAGTTCGGATGCTCTATCGATGAGCTATGACCTTCCGATTACTAGTTCGGATGCTCTACCGATGAGCTATGACCTTCCGATTACTAGTTCGGATGCTCTATCGATGAGCTATGACCTTCCGATTACTATTTCGGATGCTCTACCGATGAGCTATGACCTTCCGATTACTAGTTCGGATGCTTTAACGATGAGCTATGACCTCCCGATTACTAGTTCGGATGCTCTACCGATGAGCTATGACCTTCCGATTACTATTTTGGATGCTCTCCCACTGAGCTACACGAGACTCGTAAGAGATGAGGCTATTGGTGCCCTATTTTATCCAAACAAACCTAACCAAAGGCATACCCTAAGGCCCCGGCTAAACGTTCCAACATTGTTGGTCATCATTTGTTGGCTGGCGATGTTGAATGTGCGGCTAAACGTACCGACAATGTTGGCCAACAGTCGTCGAACCAAAAATGTTGAACCAATGTCGGCCAACAATGTTGGAACGTTTAGCCGGGGCATAAGACACACTCCTCCCCCCTCCCCCGTGCTGAATTATTAATTACATCAACCATGGGTGCTAATGATCCGTATCTACTTCATACAAGAACCCTGTATCTGGCATTAAAACCCTGTTATATGACGTACTCTGAACGAATACCCGCCATTTGTCAAAGGCTGTGGGTTTAATCCTGCTTGCTCCTCCGGCACCGATCATTGCGCACGCTTCAGGACCTGTAAACATATCACCCGACGTTTTGTCCACCAACACCACCTCCTTCTTGTCTGAAATCTTCTCTGGTTTAGTGAACTCGTAAAATCCTCGCCCTGTTTTGAACGTTAGGTCGTTGTTCCCCACAAAAGTACGGATATCGCAGCGTTCATCGACGTCCAGGATCTAGAAAAGAATGTTTAAGAGAATAATAATAATTATAATACTTAACACTTGTAACGCGCATTTTAACATGACGTGATGATCAAATGCGCAAAATAATAAACAAAGCGGATAGACACTATAACACATGCATAATTACATTAGAGAAAGTGTTAACGGATGAAATGATATATGAAATAAATCATATATGGAACTGCAGATATGAAACTGCGAGGATCATAGCTTCATTTGAGAAAGTGTTAAACCACCTACCTGACGAGTCGACTAATAGTTAGCTATTTCTGCAAAAGCACAGACTATTTAAAGAAGACTACAAACGTTAATTCAAGGGAACATTCGCCTCTTCGTTTAAAGGAGCTATGTCACGGTTAAATGGGTTTGAAAAGTTTAGCTAAACTTTTCAATTTTGTTGTTTGTAATCCGAGTCAATCTTCTCCATCCTTAACCATCCTTGTTCCTTTCTGGTTTATTATTATCTCTTTGGTGTTTTTCCACCTTTGTAAAGCATTATTTTCAGGTTTCCTTCAATTTTAAGGTAAATTTGTCGATGATCAAAATACCTCAAAATATTGTGACAGAGCCCCTTTAAGGTGGCTGAACACAGTTTTTAAGGCAGTACTTTTACTTCTTCTACCACAATATTTAGGCTGTTTTTGCATGAAAGCTCAAACCTGGTCAAAAACAAGCACTACCACAAAGGTTTATATTTTTAACATTTTTGGGTGCTCTGCAGGCTGTTGCCATGGGAACGCATCTAGATTTAAACAAGGGCTGAAATAGGCTTTTCTCATTTATGCAAACTTCACTCGTTAGTTTTTTTTGCAGCAATTGCTTACTAAAAAGAAAAACAGAAAATATAGTAAGTGTAACAGCCGTTATGATTGAATTTTAACAGACGAACTTTTCATAATTTGCTGACTGGCGTTTTGTGGTTTTCAAAAGGGTTTCCGTTAAATTTCAGATTTTTTTTGGATAGACCATTCATTTGTCGTCTGAAGTATTCTTACTCCAAATTTCTCGAAAATGTAACGACTGGTTCACAAGAAATTGGGAAAAACAGGCAATAGCCGTCAGTCTCAGATTTTTGAGGCAATGCGCATGTGCAGCATTTCGTACGCACGATTTTTGATGTTTTGATTTACGTAATAGCAGTGAATTTATACCGCATTTGCCGAACCATCGCGAGCAAGAGAAAAAAAATGAGCTTTTTGCCGTCGCCGCCATATTTGTTTTGTTTTTCAAAATTCGGCCCTCTAAAAATACCGCTGACCGCGAAAAAACCGTGTTCCGCCACCTTGAATGCCAGCCCTTTTGGATAAATTCTAAACGACGTCAATTTTGTCATAAACGTTACCAAGGTAACATGGTATTTGCTGACGTATGAATGTTCGAAGTACTCGCGCGCGCTTTGGTTAGCAACGGACTGCTTTCGTGTTTCAGTTATTCGCGTAATTAATTAAAATTAATTAATTAATTTTTTTTAAATCGCGGTTCAGGGCACCGTTTCAATTTTTAAGGGATGAAATTGTTACTCGCTAACGATAGCTAATAAGGTAGTAAATAGAAAAAAAATTGCGTGAGCTAACTTGCCACAGGGTTAGTGCTCTCTAGTAAGCTGAATATCTTACCACTGACAAAATGAACGAAAAAAGCTCAGAACAGACGGTGCTACTGTACGAGGTCACTTACCTGGAAGCGCGAGGGATTAACTGGCACCAGCCCCCCATAGTCTCCAGCGCCAGTGTAAGTGCTTTTGCTTCTACCAGCCAGGGTATCGAATAACGAGTGCATGTTACGATTTAGACCAGCTCCCTTAGATCTTCCTTTCACTTCTGCTTCAAACGCTTCTAGGTGCTCTACGCCCTGTTCTCGATAACAGATCGCCGTCAAGAAGTCGACTATGGACGCAAACTGGTCCAACTTCAAATGCCAACCGCATGAGAGCTCGGCAAGTTGGCGGTAGAAAGTGTCCGAGCCACCATAGTTCAGGCACTGGACTGAATATATCCGCACTCCCATCTCGTTGTACAGTTTCTTGGCCTCTTCGCGCCAGTTTATTTTAAGTTTGTTGAGGTGGTACGAAGGAGGGTGGGGTGAGGCATCGCCGATCATTACTATCGAGCGCTGGGAGTCTGGTGTCCAGGAAAGCTCCTCACGGGCCTAAGACGTGAATTAGAATATTCCTTATAAGCCCAACTTACGACAACAACAACAACAACAACAACAACAAATTATTTGGTCACGGAGTCGTTCTCTCTGAAAGGTCCCGGCTCCCAACGAGCCGTGCATTATCACTATCACTAATAGATAGAATACTTAACAATTAGACCCTAGAGCGCGAAGGGTGTAACTGTTTTAGTATCACCCAACTACTCGGACAGAAAGAGCAATAATAAAGTTAGCAAATGCAAGTTGAAGAAATATTTATTTGGGAATAAAACGAAAGAAAGCGTCACGCTTTTCGCTACTCGAGGACTATTACTAATAGTCCTCTAGTAGCGTAGCCAACGAAAATGCGGGATTTGCATTAGTCCACTAGTTGGGTGATACTAAATAATGCTCCAGTCAATTGAAACCCCGGCCCCCCGACCCCCGGGACTTAGCGGGGAATTTAACATTTACCAAGTGTTCAAAAACGGCTTATTACCCCGCCCCCGGGGCCAAGACTTCTGTTTAAAGACCCGCATAGCGGAGACATCCGAACCAAGTGAAGAAACTCAACTCAAATCGAGATCGTTGGTCTACTCGTTGTAAATGTCAAACTTTAACTGTTTTTCGTTCTTTTATTGAAAACTGCAGCCTCTTTAATAAGCTGCAATCTCCATTTGCGCCGAAAGCTGGCCTTCAATATGCCGAATTTGCTACAGAAATTCACTTTCATTTTGATAAGCCAGAGTTCATGTAAAATCGGCATTGTGTCGGATATAGCGAATGGGTCATCCCCAAAACTACTTCAGAATTATATGGATCTTGGTATTATATGAATGCAAATGGGCGTGTGTTTTTAACGTCAAACACAACAGATTCAGCACATAAAAAGACCTGTCTTCTGCCGGAAAAAGACACCAAAACGTCGCTAACGACCCACCTTTTATACGATACTCTATAGATACCTGAGCCGATATCTCAAACACTTCGTACAATAAGGTGGATTTAAAATAAGCTATTTATTTAAAATAAATTTCAAATTGGTAGTGATGAAAACGCTTCTAAATGCTTTTATTCCAAATATCCTCAACAATAATTCACTCCGTATAAACTTTGATCAACTTAAACTTAATTATAAAAAGATGTAATTATCTTGTCCTTCAAAGGTATTCTCATCATGATTCAATCACTTAAAACTTAAACAAAAATAGATAGACAACTTCCCCTGAAACTATATACAGTTGAACCTCTCTAATGCGAACACTAAAGGGACAGACCAAAGTGTCAGTCCGCATTAGAGAGGTGTCCGTATTATAGAGGTCACCAAGATTGCAACATTTTTAAGACTCCACTGACAGTTTTAAAGTGTTCAGTAACGAAAAATAGGCCCAGTGTATCTAAACTGACTAACTGATACGGTATTCAGACACAATGATTTGTACATCTCAGTTACAGTACATACTTTATACGAATCGGTTATTTGAAACTAAAGGAACTACGTACAACGCAATGCTTCACCTAAAAGGTACTAATAAAGTACAATTTTCAAAACTCCAGTTGAAGATCAGTGAATCTATTCTTTCCGTCCCCTCTCTCGCTCCAGGGGACGGGAAGAAGAGAGATCCTGCGAACGAGGTTGCCAACTAACGGGGTTACACAATAATACGACGAGCGAACGAACAGGAACAAAATGCGAACTTGTTATGTTGTCAAAAACTATCACTGCTAACTGGAATATTAACTACTTGTGGTCCTCCCAACGGAGAGACCCTAATTACGACTTATTCTTCTGCTCTTTCTTCTTTTCAACAATAGATCTATCACGGACTGGAAGTAATCTTGATTTGACGGCACATATTAATTTACTCCCACGTGGCATATTGGTACACAAGGGCAGTTGCGCATGCGCATACTAAATACCTAAAGAAAAACATGCAGAAGCGGTAGCGGTACCTCTGGACATTTAAGCCTGAGCGGTGTACCATGACGAGTCTCCCCGAGATTTCGGCCCGCGGATCGCTTATACTTGCTACTTTCGGATACCTATCCCCGATAGGCAGTGAGGGAGAGAAATGTCGGCCCCTAGACCATACGTGACAGATCCCTTACGTACTCGCAGCTCAACTCCTTCTGCTTTATACTATGATTTGGAGCGATATATATTTGAGACTATAGCTGTCATGTCTTCCATATGGTAAGGATATTTTTTGGTACTATTTGTAATACACGGAGTTGGCGCATGCGCATTTGCTAAGCATTCAAAACAGCAAAAGGAACCACGCATTTTCCGGTAAAACTTTAAAACGCTGTCGCTTTTTCAGACATATTTTGTTTTGTTTTATTGTTTGAATTCCGCGCGAAGAAACGAGGACAATAATTTAGCGTATACAATGACATTAACGTGTCTGGTTGGACAGGGGATGGACAAAAGAACTAACAAGTTATTCAAAAAGAGCAATAGCTCCTAATGAACTAGTGTTAAAAGTTAGAAAACGTTTGGTGCCTTCAGGGACTCTCCTGGTCATTGATTGGTTAAAACTGTTTCTTTTTTAGCTGTTATATTCCATAAGCATCTGTTCAAAAAGGTTGTTGTGAAAGAACAGCAACATGTAAAATCGCTATGGAGATATAGAACGTCCACATTTCGTTTCGTTTTCCTTTAGTTGAGTTTATTCCGGTGTTAAAAATGCAGTTTAGTCGATTGAGCATGAAGAATGTTCAGACCTAACAGAGAATCCAGCTGTCCGTAAAGTACATAATTTATACGAATCAGTTATTTGAAACGAAAGGAACTACGTATAACGCAATGCTTGGCCTAAAAAGGTACTAATAAAAGTACAATTTTCAAAAGTCCAACTGAAGATCAGAGAATGAAACGTTGATGCTTGCGTAATCATAAACTCGTGCACACTATATGTCAACTATATGTCAACACCGGATGACCAGAGTGTCCGTAATAAAGTCGTCCGTCGTCCGTATTAGAGAGGGTCCGTATTACAGAGTTTTTTTTTTTAGAAAACGAGTGAGAATTTTTTCGGGACAAAGGGGAATGTCCGTTATAGAGAGGTGTCCGTATTAGACAGGTGTCCGTAAGGAGAGGTTCGACTGTACCTTCTCCATCAAAAATATTCTCATTATGATTCTGTTACAACTTTAACAAAGTGGGTAGGCAACTTTCCCTAAAAAAATGTGTATCAATTGGTGTTGTTCTTAATTAACGAAAGCTGACTTGACACCAAAGCTAACTCCAGAGAATAGGTGGTTACTATCTTGGTTACTATGATCTTTATCTACACACATATGAAAACACAGGTGAATTTCACTCATTTCAGTCCTGAGATGACAGATTTACCGTATTAGATTGTTTCAACAGATTGAAGGCTTTGCTGTTTAGTCCTCCACGTTAAGTCCCCGCTGTCGCCCCCCGCTTTAGGTGATCGCGTGCTGTTAAATCGCCGTCCCACAATCCCGGTTTCAATGACATTTTGTTAAATCCACCGCCAACCAGGGCCAACGCGCCGTTCAAAGTGCGTTAAAGCCCGGCTATTGAATCGTTGAATCCCCGCTATGTCCCGGGGGTCGGGGAGCCTGGGTGTCAATTGACTGATACATAATATTATTATATGCCAAGGTAGTCTTGAGGTAAATCCGACCATTCTGATTGGTTCTTTTGTGGTCGGGAGTTTGCCATACGAGCCGTTTCTATGGAAACGATCATAGTCTGTGTATCTTTGTTTTGAGGCCCTGATAGGGGGACTTTAGTCATCCCTTATCCCCAAAATTCCGGGGGCGGGGGCAGTTATCCCTTATCCCTAAAATTACCGAGACTGTTATCCCTAAAACTGGGTCAAAACTATGTCAGCTATCCCTTATCCCTATAATTATTTTATCAGTCATCCCTTATCGCTAAAACCCCTAACAGGGCCTCTATGAAGGTAAATGAAGGTAGATGATGGTCCATTAGGGCTAATGGAGGTAGATGACGGTGTATAAAGGTTAATGAAGGCTAATGGAGGTAGATGAAGGTAAATGAAGGTCATTGGAGGGAGGTGAAGGTGAATGAAGGCTAATAGAGGTAGATGACAGTGTGTGAAGGTAAATGGAGGCTAAAGAGGTAGATGAAAGTTAGTGAAGGTTAATGAAGGCTGATGGAGGTAGATGATGGTATATGAAGGTAAATGAAGGTCAATGGAGGTGGATGACAATGTATGAAGGTAAATGAAGGCTAATGGAGGTAGATGACGGTATATGAAGGTAAGTGAAGGTGAACGGAGTATGAAGGTTAATGAAGGCTAATGGAGGTAGATGAAGGTAAATGAAGGTTACTGGAGGGAGATGAAGGTGAATGAAGGCTATTGGATCTAGATGAAGGTGAATGAAGGTTATCGAAGGTTGATTTTTGATTTGATTTTGTATTTCAGCTCAGCTCAGTTTACATGACATAAGATTAAATTTACATAGATGTCAAAACACAGTACAACTAAGGAATAAGAAAGAAATTGTAACAACAAATTGAGAGCAAGTTGGGATCATCCAAATAGCATAGGCAAATCTAGTGGATGACCCCAGCAATAACATTTCATACAGAAATAGAAATATATGTATATATATATATTTTTTTTAAGTATTTCTTCATGCACTAGGGCAGATAATTAGAATAACAATTGAGGATAGATTCTTAAGGGTTTCACAAAATATTCTAAGGGAATTAGAATTAGTTATACTTATGGGCAAGGAGTTCCAGAACTGAGGGCCAGTGAATTTTAAGGAGCATAAGCCATATTGGGTGGTATTAACTGAGGCTACATAAAGGTTTCTTTTACATGATTGCCTCATTGAGTAAGAATGAACAAAAGAGGTAAATTTGAAATAGTCACTGAAACAGGGGGGGTAGCAGTCCGCCACCACTGATAAACGAAAGTAAAAGTACCTGTAATTCAATGACATCATTGAGCTTAAGTAAGTTGAGAAATGGGATTTTGGTTCAGAGAAAGATATTATTCTGGGCCCGGTTGCTCGAAAGCTGATTAACGCTAACCCTCAATTAAAAAGTAACCGCCGTTTTAATTTCGCCCTCTGAAAACACTTTCAAAAAGTGGTTTTAGACTAGGCGGAAGAAAAGTGTCACTCACAATTCAAGTGACAAGCAAAACTCTTTGGGGAAAATCTTTGTGAATTGGTAAATAAACTGGAATCAAAGTTCACTCTAACCCAAGGTTAGCTTAATCAGGTTTTGAACAACTGGGCCCTAATTGCTTTTTTCTGAATAATAAATAATTGAGTTAGAAAAGAGGGAAAGGTTAAACCCCAGGCATGAACACCATAAGTGAGGAAAGAATAGATAAGAGAGTAATAGAGCATGACAAGAATATGGTTATCAACAAAATGTCTCGCTTTTGACAAGACACCTACTGTTTTCGATAGTTTCAAACAAAGCTCATTAATATGACTCTTCCAAGTAAGGTTGGAATCAAATCTTATGCCAAGGTACTTAGTAGAGTTGACTTAGTAGATGAAGGTTAATGGAGGCTATTGGAGGTAGGTGAAGAAGAATGAGGGTAAATGAGGGCTAATAGAGGTTTACGGATCGGAATGAGGGTGAAGAGGGTTTTTGTGGATCGATGGGCCATCGCTACGGTCAGCGGTTTTCGTGAAATGGGCTCGGAGCCATTCCTGTAATTGACGGTTGTATTGAATGAGGGTAAATGATGGTGAATTAAGGTAATAAGGGCTAATGGAAGTAAATGAATCGAGGATAAACGAAAATGGTTACAAACAGCATGATTCAGATGTGAATTGGTCAGCCGCTAACTTCAAAACGGCTCGGAGCCATTCCCGTATTTAACGCTATGAGTGCTCAGGCCGCTATCTTGAATACCGAAACCGAAAGACCCTGGGAACAAGGACAGCTGGGACAGGTATGGGGTTACAGGGGAGGGTGTGGGGAGAAACGCGTACAATCGCGGCCGCACGATCGGTTATTAGCAAATGCCCATGCGCCACGTCCGTGTACTACAAATGAGTACGACAAAATATCCTTACCATATGGAAGACACGACAACTACAGTCGCAAATATATACCGATCCAAATCATAATATAAAGTAGAAAGGAGTTGCGCCGCAAGTACGTAAGGGATCTGTCACATATGGTCTAGGGGCCGACATTTCTCTCCCTCACTGCCTATGGGGGATAGGTATCCGAAAGTGGCAAGTATAAGCGATCCGCGGGCCGAAATCTCGGGGAGACTCGTCATGGTACGTCGCTCAGGCTTAAATGTCCAGAGGTACCGCTACCGCTTCTGTACGTTTTTCATTAGGTATTTGGCATGCGCATGCGCAAATGCCTTCGTGATCCAATACGTACCATCCAGAAGACGCGGTGTCTACGGTTTTAATTTCATACAGAATGCTCATTTGGCCACTGAGCATGGCACGTTGAACAAGGGAATCTTGGGAAAAACCGCATTCCTCTCCCGTGCGCGTACTTAGTCCTCGCGCGTTTCTCTCAATGCCTACTGCTCGTTGGCGAGGTAAACTTTGAGAACATAACGCCACGTAGCGACAGAGAACGCTCAATTGCAATGGCGTGTTACAGGTTATTTACACGTCTTATCACCCTTTCACCCTTTATTTCAAAGCAATTGCGGATGAAGGTAAATAAAGGCTAATGGAGTTAGATGAAGGTAAATTAAGGCGATTAGAGGTAGATGAACGATAATGAAGGTAAATGAAGGTGAACGGAGGTGGATGCCAGTGTATGAGGAGGCCCTGATAGGGCGGCTTTAGTCATCCCTTATCCCCAAAATTCCGGGGGCAGTTATCCCTTATCCCTAAACTTACCGAGACAGCTATCCCTAAAATTGCCGAGACTGTTATCCCTAAAACAGGGTCAAAACTATCTCAGTTATCCCTAATCCCTGTAATTATTTAATCAGTCATCCCTTATCTCTAAAATTATTTTGCCAGTTATCCCTTATCCCTAAAACCCCTAACAGGGCCTCTGTTTTCGAAAGCCGGCATATTCAAATTTTTCAACTATAACTGCGAAAAAAAGGGGGAAATGCTCCATTCTTCGTAAACTCGTGGTAGCTTGCTCTTTCTGAGATGCTCACGTCATCGAGAAAACACGTTACAGTGGAAAGTGACCGGAACTGCGTTTTAACAAAAAACAAACAAACATAACCCGATTGCCACATAATAAACTACTTACTAACCAAGCTTGCTCGAGACGTAGTGGAGAACATTGGCCCTCGGTCAATTAAGTACTGTCACGATCTCAGGCCAATATTCCCCGGTATGGTCCTTGCGCTCGGTTGGTGAGAGTTTAATACTTAAAAAATATACTCGAGACGTCACAAATATCGCTAAAACATCTCACATTAAGTGTGTTTAAAACGGTTATTTCTAATAAATTAATTATAGTACAAAAAATTATTTAAATTAGTAGAATGCTTAGCCTCGGCTGACAGACTGTTCCATAGGACAGCTCCGCTATGTCGAAAACTCTTTTTGAGGGCCTTGGGAGGTAAAATATAAGTAATCTCGGCAGAAATATCGGTTTAACTCTACACAGATTGCCATGCAGTTTTTAGCGACGGTTACTGAAACAGTCATCAGAGAACGCTTTTGAAGGTTGTGTCGTTGTACCAACATAACTAATTACTTTGGCCAATCACAAGAGAAGCAGACAATCGAATGAACCAATCAGAAAGTGGCATCTCGCCCCCACCAAGCCCGGGAAAACACGTACTAGCGAGTCGCAAATTTAGTTTTGATCTCGCTTCTGACTGGTCGAGAAAACGATGCATCATTATTTTTGGCACATCACCAACCGCAATAAAGTACAACTAAACCAAATTCCAAAACTTGACCTTTAACCTAACAAAAGTTCCGGCTGATTTCGCAGTAGTTTATCACCTTTCCGTTACCCACAAAATGTTGAAAATTGCTTTTCCGGCGCACGCATATGTAAATTTCAAGAGCTTCTCCGGAGAGCATGCACCGAAACCTCAAGATGCTTGCACCTCCGTTGTCACTTATTTCTTTGTAGCCCCTTTATTACATCCTAGATTACCCTCAGGATTTAGGTCTTATAAATTTGAATGCAGCTCTCACCTGCCTCAACACTAGCTCATAGCATTCATCGCTATCGTAACCACACGTGGAGGAAACATTCTTAATGAAGTCGCATATTTTCTTCTTGTCACTACTAAAGTCCACCCATTTGGTGTCGTACGTCTCTCCTTTGTCTTGGTAGTCACCGTGCGCAAACACTGCGATGCGAATTCCAGGAATCTCCTTCAGAAGACGAGTAACTGTTTCCTCGACGCGTTTCCTGACCTACAGTATCAACGACAAGAACGCGTTTTTGCAGTGCCCAGATCTTGCATTAGCGAGACTCTAAAAATTACTGGGACCCCTTTTGTCAGGAGCCCATGACTGGGGGAGCCTATCTCCGCACTGGAGATCTTGCGTCAAGTTTGAATTGGGTCAAACTTTTTGTTTTTAACTGGAACAAGACGCCTGGAGGCGTTCACGTGGGATGCGTTGATCGACGAATGGCTGTCAACAGTCAGTGCTTATACGAACAAATAAACTTGAATAGAAATGTTTATGTCAACATTTAGTACAGCATCAACAAACGGTGAACAAGAAGAACAACACGGGTATTATGCATGGTCACCCATCCAAGTAGAAACCCCAGCCAACCAGGAATAACTTCAGTGAGAAGCACAAGCACGTGGCTAATTACCAAATGAGACCACGATTAAAAAAAAAAACTGAACGCGACCGATTTTTTTATACGTGGTATGCCTGTGGCATCCCACGTAATAATCGCCAACAGCAAAGCTAACCTGGCAATGGAACATTCATATCACATCTTGCAACATTTGCATTGTTCTCCGCAATGTTGCATCATGTTAGGCTCCGTGCAAACGGACGCAACAACTCCCAACATTGTTGGCCAACATTGTTGGGAGTTGTTGGCCAACAACGCTGTTTTCGTTTGCACGGAGCTAAAAGTTTGACCAGTTTCAAACTTCGCGCAACAACTGCCAACAACATGCAACAACATACAACAGGGTGTGCAAACGGACGCAACATGTAACACCCAACAATGTTGGGAGTTTTTGGCCAACAATGTTGCGTCCGTGTGCAAGGAGCTTTATCTGTTTGACAACCATTCACAACAATGTTGGGTTAGTGCATGTGCAAATCATGTTGACTAAATGCATCATTCAGTTTGCTCTCAATTGTAATGAAACGGTCTTTTCGTGTCTCCTTGTAATTCATCCACGAGTTTTGACCTGTCTCTCATCTTGAATGTCAATGTCTTAAGGTCTTAAAAATTCTAAACCTAGATATCGTAAGCTAATTCAGATATGCACAGAATCAGATCTCATCTGCGTAGGTGGCCAGTGGCCTGGAGGGTTGTTTCAGCAGAGCCAGGTAGATTAGGGTTTGGAAAAGATATTACATAATACTAAAAGATCGAGCTTCTGCTCCGATTCTTTCTCACTAATTAAGTATATAAGCGATGTGATACAACAGACCGCTAAGCAACACTGAACTAGCCGAATGCAACGAATATACGGGCACTACTGGTCATTACTGGTGGCCATGATCATTTCACGTACTTGTACATAGTTCAAAGGAGTCTATAGGGCCAGCACCGTGCAGAAGCCTAGGTCGACAAACTATGAGAAAAAACTGGACATCGTCGCAATATGTTGTATGTGTTTGGCCACCCTCAGCGCAAGACGTTGCATAATATGTTGCGCCTGTTTGACCGGGCAACTCTTATAGTCTTCAGGCCTAAGGTTAGCAGTAGTAAAAACGTTCCGTAAAGGGCCAGGGTTGCTAACTAGCCTGCTTAGGTCAACTTGGCTAATGGCCAATGATCATTTTCTATACTGCTAAGGGTTAAAGGCTCGTTAAACCATGTGATGGACTGACTAGCTCTCCAAACAGGGATACAAGAACTGAATTATTGATAGATGTAGCTGTTGTAGCTGAAATCATGTTTCAATCAGGTTTAACCTTGGTAGAGTAGGTTTTTCTACTAGGTTAAGCCCATAGATTTCACTCCGAAATGGCTCCCAATTTTCCTTGTTTTCGGACTTCTGTAATATAGCATTTCATAGCAGAAATGTAAACACTACCCACCTAGATTAGCCTTTGCTATTTGTGGCAAGTGTATTTCTCTCGCATTGTATTAATGTATTTTTTAATAAACTTAATAATAATAATAATAATAATAATTTTCTTTTATGACCTTGTAAATTAAACGACCTAGCCTCTTTTTATCTTCAATTAGCAAATGTTAATGAGGCCTGATAAGCTAATTTGCATAAATACAAAAGAATAATTTAGTGTCCACCACTTGTGAATAAGGTCTATTTTTTTAACCCAAGTTGAAATGGGTTCAACCTGCCACATACCCAATATAATGGTAAATTAACCACCATAGGGCGATTTGAAAGCTGACACTTCAAGCGTTAGCCCTTTGTCAGAGTGAATGAAGGGATGGTGGAGAACCTCTATTGACAGGGGCATGGTAACATAAAAAACAATAATAAATTAATAAAATGACAAGTGTTAATTGACATTACTATGTCCCTGGAACCTTGATACCACTGGAGCTAGATTAAGCCCACTATTAAGTATTTGAACCACTTTACTCTTGTGTAGCTTTGACCTTCAGAAATTTGCCGTTCAAGTAAAATGGATCATGTTACCTGGGTAAGACATGGATACATGGAGCCTGTGGTATCAAATGAGAAAACAATTTCCTTGACATCAGCTCCCCCTGTAGCTGCAGCCGCTCCTGCTTTTGCCACCTTAGCTGGGGACGGTGCTTTTTCTTCTTTTGTTTCCTCAACAGCTGTTGCTGTCTTCTGAGAAAATAGATTAAATGATGTTGGTACTTATTATTTGGTAAATTCAAATTATTTTTGCTTTGTCATTCACCACAAGCCTTTTTCTTCTTCACCTCATTCTTGAAAGCATGTTGTGATGCTTGTCAGAGTATATTGCAAGGATGTTAAATGGAGCAGAGAGAAAAAATGTCTGTGGTGACTTTTTGGCTGCTGCCATTTTTACAAGTTGCATGAGACTTGGTTTGCTGACCATATTATGGCTATCTTTTACAAAAAAGAAAACAAACTTGTCAACCAGCATAAAAACTCTACAGAGTGATAGTTTTCTAACACATTTAAATCAACACTACAATGAAAAATGACAAATGGATATATTATTTGGACATTCTTTCTCTGTAATGATTGATTGATTTGTTTATTAATCACTTTCGCAGCCACTGGCTGAATTACAGTGAAGGTCAACAATAAATTTATACACAAGAAAACAGTTCCATAATAAATTACTAAATCATAAATAATACTAATAGGTATATATATATTATCTCAATGTTATAAGGATATAACCAAGGACGAAGACTAGTTAATGAGCGCAGGCGCATATTTCACGCTGACAAGACCGCCAAAGCGGTCGGTTTTTGTCGCCATAGTGGTATGTGCTTTTGGTCTCAAATTATAGCGAGAGGACGGTCCGATGATCCGCGAATGTATAAGAGGGTGCAGGGGGTTCCCAGGAGTGATTTTGCTTACAAACTTGGCACATGCCACATCCCTGCGCTCCTCTAGGGTGGGAATCCCAGCCTTAGCCAACGCGCTTGCATATGGTAGGAAAGGAAATATGATTGCCAGAGCGCGCTTCTGAACCCTTTCAAGATCATGTGACAGGTATTTGGTGAAGGTAATGTACTTCAAGTGAAGTTCTGAATTACTTAACCTATTACCTCATCATCTGCTTTCTTTCGTTTTCCTCTTCCAGGTCCTCGGCTTGTGCTTGCCCCAGGTTTGGCATCATCTGGCGGGGTTGGAGCCACTGTCGCTGCTGCTGCAGCTGTCCCTGACACAGCAGCACCTGCACCTTCACCTGTGTCATATAAGAACTCGGTATCTGGCAGCAAGATGCGATTGTAGGAAGTCGACTGCACAAAGACATCAAAGTCCTCCAGTTTTGATTTATCAAGGTGAAATTTTGTAGTTTCTTTTGTAATTCCCAGTAATTCACGAACCTAAAAATAATAATAATTTAGTTACGTTAGTACTTACCACACCTTTCAATAACATACAGATTATGTACACTCTCAACTTTAAAGCCAACCAACATTTTCGTTTTTTGCAGTCGTCAATCCTTTTCACGGCAACAGTTGACAGACTGTTTAAAACAAAAACCAACAAAGTGAATCCACCAATCCCAAAGTGCTATGTGAACCTCTGACAGGGTCTGCCACAGTGATTGACAGCAGTGAAAACAAAACCATTGACTGAAATTGAACTTGAGAGTTTGCATGTTATTGAAAAGCACAATAAATGCCAACAGTGATCATCACAAAATTTATTTGTACATTCCGATAATAAAAACAGTCCATCAAAGCCTGTTTAAATAAATTTTATGACAGGGCTGTCATTAAGGGGCATAATTCCCAATACCTCAATTTTGATGATAACAATGAAATTTTTGCAGCTGTCAGAACTTAATATATAAAGCACACTAAAAGACTTCGTCAATGATTATCTTCTTATGTCTTGGCTAATTCATCTGTGTGTCATGTTGGTGTAATCCTTAAACATAATTTGTTTTGATGTTTTTTGCCCTCAGGGTCATGTAATAATATTATTGTAAATCTTATCTCATATGCATGCCCTAGATGTGTCATTGGAAGCTCTTGGGATAAATGTATTTAAATATTGTTCAAATTAAAATAGAATAAATTAATAATAATTCCCAATACATATTACACAAGCATCGTTGACATGCTCTCGATGCCACAGGTGAACTTGCCTGGTTTTGTGGGCAAAATCTACTTATATTATTGTATGTCTTATCTCATATGCATTCCCTAGATGAGTCATTGGAAGCTCTTGGGATAAATGTATTTAAATATTGTTCAAATTAAAATAGAATAAATTTATAATAATTCCCAATACATAATATTATTACACAAGCATCGTTGACATGCTCTCGATGCCACAGGTGAACTTGCCTGGTCTTGTGGGCAAAATCTACTTACAGAGTAAAATGAACAAAAGTATGGTAAATGGCTCAATGCACACTATTGAGTTATGGTGCATGTGGGAGCTTGCTAAGCATGAGAGAAGTGTGAGATCTAGTTGGGGGTGCTTGAGGCAAGAGCCAAGAGTGACTCTAGCCTCTTGAGTGCTCAGCAAACTCCTTAGTGCAATCATAACCACTTGGTGTGCACTGAACTGATTACCATTTGTTTTATGAGTCATAATCGAGGTAAATACCTCATGTCAGCCGCATGAACCCATGAGTAGGTGGTGAATGCTTTATTGACAGACCAATGACATGGTTGCATGCTTTAATACATTTGTCATGAATTGTTATAACTATTGTTACAGCGGTATAAATGATGGAAGGGAAAGCCACTGGCGACTGTGCGTCACCCAAGAGAACCAGGATGTGATAAGTATGAAATGACATTCAGTTAATTGTGATTGATGGGTACATGTACTGTAGTTTAAAAATGCTGTTAAAAATTAGTTATTTGTCACATACTTGCCTTGTTAGTTCAGTGGGTGTCATAATTGAATTACCATGAAGCCAGTGGTTCTGGTTCGATATCATTAGGCTTTACTTTTTTATCTTAAAGGGGCAGTGGCACGCTATTTGAGCTGTACTCTAAAAGGCTAAAAAAGGATTTTGTGTCAACAAAAACCAAGAACTATATTAGTAAGAGCAATGAAACTGTTTTTTGTCATGATCTGCATCCAAGGATGGCGAGGATGGAAATGGATTCATTTGAAACTTGAAAAAGTTGGCCAATTTTTTCAAGTTTAGACATGGTGGATTCCTAAAATCACCAGAAATTTTATATGCTTTAATTTTTTCCCGTTGAAATTATTTTCATATTTTCTTTTTGGTTTGTCAGGAATGTTGTTACTTGTCACCTTACGTACCAAGTTTAAATTTTCAGCCACTTATGGCCTAAAAACAGCAAAATCACCGAGAGGTTAGGGTTAGGGTTGGAGTGCCCCTTTAAGCCTAAAAATGGTTTTCTTCTTTCATGTTAAGCCTAAAATTAAGTCTAAAATAGGTCATGTTAAGGTTGAGTGATGCGCTGTCCCGGGTGGCATTCGAGATATTTTACCATACAAACCCAATGAACAATGACCTGCAATAACAGGTGTAAGCTAAGGGAAGACAGAGCAACAGTCATATCCTTGACAGGGATCTTTGATAAGTGCACCCTTCAAATGGGAAAGTCTAGCCTGTGCACAGTGAACAGCATTGAATGAAGTTATTGTGTGTGCGGCTGCCGAATACATCGGCACCTGTGTGACAACACACCGAGGTCCACTGTGAATCAACGTACACTCCAATAACTGGCGGCGATTTCCACCAAGCGGAAATTTCATAATTTCAGTTCGCTAGACGCAAGCAAACTGTTGTATCCTGCCTACCATATGTACGCTACCTTGGTTCATTACTATTAGGTTTTGTGTAAATCAATCATGACAAATCATTAGACGGTACTGGTCGGAAATGGAAATTAATGTAAGTTTACAGCAAAGACCCCTTGGGCTAAATGTTTTGATATTAAAGGCTCGTACGAAGTGGAATTTTCCTTACCTCGTCCCCTGAAGCCATAGAACCATCGGCTTTCCTTCTAACCACGATCTCCTTGTGAAACTGAATTGTCTCTGGTTTCGTGAGCTGGTAGAATCCTCGGCCAGTCGCGAACTTCAGCTTGCGTTTTTCCACAAAACTTTTGATCGAAATCCGTTCGTTAACCTTCAGGGTTTTAAATCGCGAGCTATTTACAACCTTTGTCTCGGTCGGAGCTTTCGATTTACCTTTCTTGGGAGGCATTTTCGCGAAAACGTTGGAAAAAAACAACTGCAGATGTAAAGCTGTAAAGTTCGCTATCTCAGCTGAAAGACGAAGGACGCTAAATGTACTTAGCGATCGCTTACGAAATTCCCCAGGGAGGGGTAGAGTTGTAAACCCAACTTTCGTATCACGAGCAGTTTTGCCGTAACCACTTAGAGAAAACTTGATAACTGAGGTAAAAAAATCACAGCTGTTTTAAAAAAAGGGCAAACTAGATTAGAAATTTCAAAAACCAGTCGTTTAAGGCTAATAATTATCATTGCGTGCCCTGCCCTCCCTGACAAAGTTGTTGTTTGTAAAAAGTGGGTGTTTCCTTGGCCTGTTCACCAATCCGCATCATTCTATTTTTAAACATTTAGGTTCTGTGCCACTAGCCTTCGGAAATAACGGGAACTGTGCTTCAAGGCCCAAACAATACGAAGACGCAAGATAAAGCAACGTAAGTACATCTTATGCATAATAGCTGAGACAAATATAATATTTCTACACTATATGAATTTATTTCTCCAACGCGGGGTCGACTGCTCGAGTTGACAGTTCGAATCGACAGTAAATTGAAGTGCTAAGCGGTTCGTATATGTGACGCGAAAGCACCACTTTACCCACAGCTAATTTCTAAAAGTTCCGAACAATGGTTAGGTAGCTTAGCGATTCAAAGTGCGGCCTTGTAATCCACAGTTTTAGTCGTATACAATCTGGAAAGAAATGATGCAGCGGTTACGGGAAAAGAGTAAAGAGCCACACACAAACGCTTGCCTTGTTAAAATCGTGTATTTGTTTTGATTTTAATCTTACCCTTCCCTTAGTTGGAATCTTAAGTCATCAAACCAAGTCTTAAAAGATCTTTAAAGTCTCTTTTGTTGAGAAATTCAAGGCTTATCATATTTTGCAAAATTCAAGGTAATGATTTTCTGGTGTCTTAGTATTACGGATTGATGTTTTCAGCTTTAAGATTGCAAATTTACTTGTGAAGCATAAGCTGCTGTAAGTTTCTTCGGCTTTTGAACTTAGCGCTGATATCCCCTATTCTGAAGGATTGTCCTTTCTACCAATTGAAAACATTCTGCTCCGCTTAATCACATTTTATCTATTTTAGGAAAATCAGTTTATGCTTTAAAAAATGCGCTTTTTATGGTTTATTTTTGTGATCTGGTTTACTTAAATTACTTCGTCTTCTTGATTTTATTTCTAAACAATGTCTCTTTCTTTTAAACTGCATAAATTAAATTTGTTTGTCCTTATTTTGTTTAATCATATTTTTTTCTACGCCCGTTTAGAGTGTTCATCGAACGCAAAATCTATTTCAAAGAACATTTCCATGGGAATTTTTGCTTCTTTTAGGTCAAAGCCTTACATAAAATATTCCGGCCTTACTGGTTTCCTCGTACGTAAATTCGCCCGCAAAATAAAGAGGAAGATTTCTTTAAGACTAAAGGCCGGAATCTGAAAGAATACACATGTCTTTCAACAATCCGTCTTTACTAATTCTTTAGTAAGCTAACCTTGATAAGAAAACTTCACCGCTAGTCAGATTGGTTTTTCTCCAATGCAAAACCGATATCTCATGGCATTGTAAAGTAATGTTGTAATAGTGCGGCATTGCGGAAAGATAGAAACACTCTTTAAAACACATGAAAACAGTTCGCCAGGCCTTCTTCCGATGTAATCTGATGGAAATTCGACACCTCTGGGCACTGTAAAGTACCGTTAAGCTGAAATAGTGTGGCATTACAAAAGAACACAAAAAAATGTAAAAACAAAAATAAATTACAATAAACGCCTAAAACATCGCCGGAGTGTCGTTTACGCGTCAACTTGCGCCTTGGCATCAAAATTAAGCCATGCCAGTCAGTCATACATTATATTAAGTGATTTAATTTCAAATTAATTTAAGACTAGACTTAAGATAACTTCTTGTCATTGTCGTTGTGTTCTTGGTCATCTTTGCTGTTGGGCGTGGAGGCTTCCTTTTGCTTTGCCATTGGTACTTTAGAAGTGATCCTAGACAAAAACAAAACAAGAGTCAAAGAGCTTGTGATCGCAGAAAACTGTTCCTGATTTGACTAGATGGCTAATGGCGATGAATACATTTGACTCCTGCGACAGGGTCTTACAGCATGCTTAATTTTTTCACCCATGATAATGCCAATGCATGGTGCGCAAGAAATCACACTGATTTACCCGTTAGGCGACAATATTGCGCTCTTCTGCGCCGGCTCACATCAAATAGTTAACATTTTACATTTAGTGTTTGTTGTATCGAAGCTGAAGCATGAGTGACGCCTCAATTGCTCTGGCTTGGTGACTACGATTCTCAGTTGAGTAAGGCACGAAGGAAGTTTGGTGGTAAAGTCTTGACGTTCAAATTATCATGTTGTCAAGGGCAACTTTGTGTTTCCAACGGTAGCTTTTCGGATTTTGACCGAGAATCGTGGTATTACCAAAAGAATCCATGAACGTTTACTGGGAAAGGCCCGACTTGAATCAAAGGTTCAAACGTTTAATTCACAAGGCACTTTGACATTCGATCGTTCAAAACAATGCCGGCATTATTTGTAAAACCCTGGCCCGCGAGCTCTTCAAGGGAAGTCAGGGAAGGCTAGAGCTATCGTGGGGGCGCTAGAAAACTCGACTCGAGTTATCGGGGGGTTTTGAAGGAAAGAAGATCATTGGTTTTGGCGCGAACCGCTTGAGTGACAACGCCTTGTCTTTTAATACAGCCTCATTTCTGCGCCTACTCGTTTGCCAATAGCAGCATTCATTTATTGTTTGTGTAACTAAACGTATGTTGATCTGGTACTTACTTCCCGGTTACATCCTCAATGGCGCTCTTGATTTTCTGTATGCACGAGTCTATCTCCGTCTTAAAGACAAGAGATTAATTTATCACGTTAATTATGATAATTAACACAGTGCAAGTCTAGAATTATATATTGCGCAAAAGTGTAAGGTTTTCTTCCACATTTACTATTCGCAGAAAAAAATTAAACGTACATGACATTTTCTTGGTGTCGGTACACTTTTTCTATGGCATACAGGTGAGATTTGTTTCTGCTCCCTTCTGACGGCTTAAAATATAAAATCGTTTCTAAACTATACAAAATGTATGTGTAAGAGTGTGTACATGTGTAATGTTTTGTTTAATAAACGACAGGAGTATTTTATCAGGTTTAAAAGCTCATGCACGCGACCTTTTATCGGTGACTTGGCTGTTAGTATCATGCATTATTGATGAATTTTTGAATTGATAATTAGTTCCTTTATACTTGAAAAAGTGTGGACTTAATCGATAACACTTACCCGATACATGTCGTAAATCTTTGGGATGGTAAACGCCGCAACGAACGCTGTGGAAAGGTAAAACGATTGCAGATGTTTATTTGGGGGTATTCAGACTACACAAGGATTACATTTATGAAATGATTGTGAAGTGCGGGTTAGAAATGAATTGAAGAAGTGATCCTCACACTTTCTGGACAATTTAAGCAATTGTCATATATACGCACTTGAAAAATTCAAGTGACTTCAACGGGATTCGAACCCACGACCTCTGCGATGCCGGTGCAGTGCTCTTACCATAGCCCAGTTGGTAAGAGCACTGCACCGGCATCGCAGAGGTCGTGGGTTCGAATCCCGTTGAAGTCACTTGAATTTTTCAAGTGCATATATGAGACAATTGGCTAAATTGTCCAGAAAATGTGACGATCACTTCTTCAATTCAAGGATTACATTTAGTTGGCGAAAAAGAACAAAAAACGAAGGGAACACGAAATAAAGACGAAAATAGCCGCATAGAAGCCTAGAAAAGAAAATCCAGGCTCAGAAATTGTACTGCGATTGCCCTGCACATCACTCTGCCAAGGCTATTCAGCCGACTAGTACCTGGCTTTTGGGAAATCATCAAATTTCAGGCTTAGTACAAAATGACACCACATAGACCAAATTCATAAATGGCGGCTAATAAATTATTCTTCTGTCTTAATGCTAATTTTCTTCATTAGCCTCGTTAGCATGTAAAAATTGAAAAGAATTTTTGCTTTAAAATGAGGCTAATGAGAAAAATTAGCATAAAGAGAAAAGAATAATTTGTTAGCCGCCATTTATGAATTCGGTCTATGGGGTTTGGTTTTAGAACCGTATGCTCTTTTTCTGAATACTTACCGATAAAAGTGAGCGTTATTCCACTGAACCCCTGGGCAACATACGACAAAATATACAACACTACCAACAGCTGTGGATCGAGATAATAGTACGGTAGTTCTCGAGGAAAATTAAACAAATAACAGCTGCAGGCTTACACTCGTGCGCTCCTTGACTTTGAAAAGGGCGGACTCAGTTTTTGATTCAACAAGCCAATGAAGTTACCAGATCAGTTCGCACAAGGAAAAGCGATTCGAAGGCTAGTAATTGACTTGTACAAATTATAACCTTAACTAACCTTGAGAGATGCCGACAAGTCATCCACCAAAAATAGTCGTCTTAACTTTGTCGTAAAAGAAACAGTCCATTCAGCGACTTTTTCGCCCACTTGGTCGGCCTATAAAAAATGCAAAAAGAAAAAAAACACGATATGCTTTTCAGATATTCTGTAACGATAGCTCTTTTAAAAATATTATATAGTTTTTAAATCTTTTGTTTACCAAGTGCGAGACTCTCTGTAGTTACTGTTACAAATAGCACCTGCTTCAGATAAGCGCTCCAGCCATCCGACGTCAAATTAGTGTCTCTCTTAAGTTTTAAAACACTAGGTAAATGCCTCCTACATTAATCTAAAAAATATGAAATTACCGAACACGAGGTATAAGGTACGTATCTTTTGAGTAAATATAGCATAACGCAGCGGAGTTCGTCCGCGGTATTATAGGAATGTAGCGAAAACAGGGCATTGAAAGCGAAGTGTAAATGTGTCCCTCGGTTGTAGAGAGTTTTGTGCTGACTTCACGTTCCAGTTTGTGTTCACTTGAAATAAAACAATGTCGTGTTGAAGCCCAAGTTTGGGAAATGAAATAAGCGCCCCTTTCAAATAAACTACCTCGTCACATTAGCGCCCCCTTCTCTACTTCTCGGTCATCCAAACGCCCCGGCTGCTAATTCAAGTGTCTACGGTTTTCCAAAATGTATGAAAATCTAGAACTCACTTCCTAATGTTCTACACCCTTCGTTAGCTTTATTGCAGCCGTCTCGCCGGCAGCTAAACAGCTAGTGGCCGACCCAGGCTATCTGTATGGAATTGAAGTGTGCATTCTCTTGGGAACTGATATTCTGTTTATTCCTATTCCGGTATACGATTATAATTAACGTAATACTGGAATATGGTTTTCAAAAGAACGGGTATTCCACAGAGGTGACCTGAGAACTAACGCTTGGAATAGTCTGGTTACTAGTAAGACTGAAATTTCGGCGGCCGCACGATTTTCGCGCCAAAATCTCACCCAAAGAAGGCATGATATTCTGTGCATCAGTTTCGAGCAAAACATATTCTGTTTATTCCGTTCATTCTGCTATCGGAAGCAGAATAAACAGAATGCTATTCCGTTCCGTTCCGAAAACAGAATGCACCCTAAAAACTGGCCTGCGCTCCTCCCGCTAGTTGCGCAGCTAATTTAGGCAGGTACTAAATATCCAAGATGGTGAACTCCTGCAGTTCACCATTTTCCAAGGTTATAAAGGTATTTTTCACAGATGAAATTTCCTTCCTTTACGTACAAAAGAATGTTACATACCTTATCTTTGGGTACTTCAATATCCTTTGATAGATACGCTCTACAATTAATGGTAAAATAAATAAAATTTCTTGCTTAAAAAACTCCTGAAGATGTTACACTCTCCACGCCCAAACTTATACGTTTGCATCTTACAGTTTCAGTTTTATGATAAGTTCCGCGATATCCAAGCCTAGTTTTCTCGTATTCGTATTAGTCGCTGCCCAAGGTGTTTCTGTCTTCCAAATGCCTTAACACAGTATTAGTATTTGAAAGAGAAATTTCTATGGAAAACAAGACCAAACTGCAGGTCACAACGTATTTCTAGTTTAGGAGATATTTTAAGGCGGCATTTCTAAAAATTGGCAAATTACAAAGAAATACATGATTTTGTTTGTATTAACTGAAGAGCCGTTATCTCCTAAAACTGCAAGGTTAGGATTGCAGTGGTCCATGCTAAAATTTACTTTTCCTACGTGGGAAGCAACCATGCAAAGTACTTTTCCATTAGGCCGGCATTTTCCTTGCATTAACTCTTTTGTCGGTTATCCCGTGATGGGCAGAACATATGCGCAGTAGAAAATGAAGGTACACACATGACGTCACGGCAGCCATGTTGGTGGAAAATCCTTTCATAACAAAGACCAGGCGCCAGTTGTTGAAACGGTGGATAGCGCTATCCGCTGGATAAATCACTATCCGCTGGATAAATCACTATCCGCTGGATAGTGATTTAACCAGTTGATAGCGTTATCCACCTTTTGAACGACCGAGGCCTGAACCATATTTTCTGCTGGAGCCCGCGATAATGAGTACCCCTAGCAAAGCAAACCCATCAGTTTAATGAAAACCGCTGGCCACTGAATCCGGTTCTCGTCGTTGTTATTTAAGGTCTTCCGTGTTGGTGTCACTAAACAAAGGAACGATGGGCATGTTGTTGTGCCAAACTAATGCTCCATAAATTGAACGGTGAACATAACATAACATAGGTTGAAGGCAGATTTCTGCGCCCGCGAGAATGAGATCCCAACTAAACTGAGCAATTGTTTTCACCCCGACCGCTGGTCACTGAATCGACTTCACCCTATGTTATTTAACGCTAGCCGAAATGAGCTGATTTCTTCAAGCATTTTCTTTTGTTTCAGTTACAAACACGTGGCCGGCGGTCACTTGAGGGAATAAGCTGCATCAAAACTTTTTTCTTTGTGCGATATAAGTAAATAGCCGATTTCCGAGTTGCTGTTTGCCTCTGGTCGAAAGCGAGTCTTGGTGCACAACCATTCAAATGGAAAAATGAGTTGGGTATTTTCATGCAAATCAAAGTCATTATCATTTCAATGGCTTAGCACCAAGACTCGGTTTGAAGCAGAAGCAAACAGCAACTCGGAAATGGCCAATTACGTACTTGAGTGGGTGTTCAAATTCGCTTTTTGACAAGGCCGATCTGGCGGTCAGTAAAAGTCGCAAGGCCATCATAGGAGCCAGGCAGATCAGTGCTATGTTGGTGATGACGCTAACCACATTAAACTGAGTCAGGCAAACCAGGAGCACGAAACCGCTGACAAAAACAATGGCAGACACTTTGAGGTCACGCCATAACAGGATGTCTTTCACGTCCATGACGCTGAATGACTCACTACCGAAAAGAAGGAATAACTTGATTACAAATGATTCGAGCTTACGTTTTGCAGCGAACACAAGAATTAACACAAGGCTTAGCGTAGGATGTGTTCTCATTTGACATAGCATATTAAGCACAGTTAATATGTCAAGGCGCGGGTAAAGCTGGAAGCCATTTTTCTGCCGCTTAAAATGGGTTTAATGCAAATATCTCGTTTGCGTTTCAAGCAGCGACCCTATGCTCAAAACATGAATCGGTGTTTCGTAAATTTTGGGATGATTTTTGGGTATGTTTGGGAAGAGGTAGTTTTTCTCAAAAGAGAAGTAAATTTTTGAGAAATAAGAAATAGTGAAGATTTGATATAGTTAAAAAATTGGAATTTGAAGTTTAAATTAGTCTGTGCAAACCCAAACAGTCCCCCTACCAAACTGGGGTGCTCTTGGGTAGGGGTCAACTGTCTGTTAGTGTTTCAAAACTAATTGTCTTCGTTTTATCCCTTCTCTAAACCTCTTAAAATGTCATTCAAATTCTGGTGTACCCCAGCCTTAAGGCTGGTTTACATGCTACGATTTGTCTGTCCGATAAGTCTGCTCGACAGTGCTAGTCTAAGCACAAATCGTACGTGTACTTTGACACCAGATTTCCGGCCGATTCATGAAATGAAAATCAAGCTGATTCTCAAAATCTGTTGCAGGAGTGCAACAGATTTTTACTAAGTCCGACCGACAATTTCAAAAGGAGCCGCCTCGTCAATCAAAGCCGGGCGTCAAAATGCACTCGCCCCGATGATTGGAGTACGACTTCAACTACGAGTACAAGCTTTTCGTTCCGAGCCTGCGCACTTCGAAAAATCTCGACCTCCAAACCCAATGCGCGTGCTCAGTACGGAAAATTCGTACAGGGACGACAGATCGGACGGACATATCGTAGCGTGTAAATCGGCCTTTACAGTTTTGCCAAACCATATTCACTAGTGTTGTAATGTATGCGTGGTCACCCCACTAAAGTGAGTAACTCAAGCAGTTGCACAAACGCCTAAAAAAAATCATGACTTGAACAAAACTCCTCACTAAACTACCATGAACTCTAAACTATCAAAACATTAAAACGCCAAGTTGGAGGCAAAAATGGTTACTGTAAATCACATTTACTAGATATTGCAGAAGAGGAGACCATAACGTTAGTTGGTGTTTGTAACCAGTCTCCCTCTATTTACTATGCGTAAAAAACTCTAAAGACATTAGGTGATCGTAGCTTTGTAGCGGCTGCACCAGCTTTATGGAACAAATTACCACGTGCAGTCCGCCATTCTCAAAACGTACAAACATTCAAGAAAGCCCTTAAGACTCATTTATTTCGGAAAGCTTATAATTTACAGGATATCTGATCAAGTATGAATTTATAGTTGATATTATGCAATTTTATAGTTGGAATATTAATTAGCTTTAGATTTTTCCATTTTTCATGTAACTGATTTGATTGCAAATAGTAGAATTCTAGTTTTTGTCATTGTAAAGCGCACGAGAGCATCTTCTCATGTATCATGCGCTATAGAAGCAATAAAATTATTATTATTATTATTAAAACTGAATGAAAAGCTATTATGCAAGTGACTAAGCTGTCAACTTACTTAAAGTCGCTTCCAGCAACAGTCACACATTAAGCATGCGATTCTAAAACTTGACCAGTAGTATTATAAAGCTCGAGGCCTTGATTAAAACTGTCTGTCGAATATTCGTTAAAAAAATGCACAATATCCCCCAAATCTGTTGATGATATTGCATTGAAATATCTAATAGGGTACAGAGGGAAAATAAAACAAGAATATACTAAAATATTTACAAATTAAGTTGTATTCGCTTCTTAGGCTTCTTAATCAGACACCATAAGTTTGAGACTCTCGAGCAGTTGTAATTATTTATGTGAAAAGAGAGGATCAGAGATCATTTAAATTTTGTAACATAGCTTCCGCTTGATGTTTGATCACACCCTACAGAGAATTCGCATTGTAACGAACTTGTATGCAAAAGAACTTCACAGCAAATTTCAAAGCCAGAGCTAAGACGTTTATAGACGAAAAAATACGTTGCCTATTCGTCACTGATTCAAAAAGAGATACAAACGATGAACTCATGACTGTGTCGCTAAAGGGGTTAAAATTTCACCTAATAATAGTTTCGACGCTACGAGAACCAAGACCATAGAAAATGTCGCTCATAAAACCACAATTCGGCAAAAAATGATGCTATTTTCTGCTCAAGGTACATCAAAACCTCAAATTAAGCCCCGAAATACTATAAAATCTCACCTTAAAACCTGCGATCTGGCTTAGAAAATACTCGCCCACAGCGAACACAGTTTTACGAAATGTCTTCTGACGGTCGAAATATGGAATCCAGAGAAAGGCAGCTGAAATCCAAGTGATTAAATATTCAAAACAGCACCGTTTCCGAGAAGCCAATTCATGATAACATCAGTCAAACGCAGCCTTTTATAAACTGCGTCATCCAATCATTTTTAAAGCGACAAATTCGTCTGCAAACACAAAACTATCTTGCATATATAAAAGGTAATGAGGAAATGTGAATTCCTTTAATTGATAATATGGCTTTTCTTCAGGACAAATTAAGGCTGAGTATTTTTGCATGTTAACAAGCCTTAATTTAAAAAGAGAAGTGAAGCATTTAAAATTGAGAGGCACAAAGTTGCGTTCGTATTTCCGCTTAGCCAACTTGGACTTACACAGACCAAAATGTCAGTTTGCGTATTTAAGCCATAATTAAGAGAGATCAATTGCATTACAAAATCATAAAATTGAGCAAAATGACTTCATATTTCACATCCCAGATTTACATCGATATTGTGAGGTAATAGTACAGCTCGCGTAATGTTATGGAAAGATTATGTGAGAGAAGAATATTTCCATGTTTACCAGGTACTTTTGTTTGGTAAAATATGGAAGACTATGGTAGGAGAGTACATTTCAACATTTATCTTATCTGGGGTTTTAATTGGCCAAGAGAGCATTACATCACTGCAAATCACTGAGGAAGTGTTTTCTCATGCGAAAGCCATTAAAAGTCACTCATTAGGAAGAATACTTTGTACTGACATGTTTAAAGGAGAATTATCAAGGCGATTGTGACCTTTTTATGTAGTAAAATCGCGCTAGAACACTATGTCTATGTTACGAAATCGTGAAATCTAGAGGACCTAAATCAGAGAACAAAATCAACTGAATTCTTAAAAAGAAAACTGAGGCGAACTCATGTTCTAACCCATTGCGCATTCTGGAAAGGAACTGAATATGGAAAACTTGGAAAACCCGAACATTTTCAAGTGAGAAGTCCGACGTCTAGAGCCATAGATAGAGATATTTTAATTCCACTGGAGTGCTAATTTATTCTTAACAATGAGAGCAATATATAGGATTTAATGGAGCCGAAACCAATTGTTGAATTGCACACATTTCAGGCATCCTACCGATGAACAGTTGCAGCCGTTAGATAAGGATTTTGTTCTAGCAACTATCAAATATAGTCCGTCTCAATGTGAAGTATATATGAAAATAATTCATATGTGAACTGCGGTTGTAGATGAAAGTGAAGAATGATCATCGCAGTTAATTTTCCAATTTAAGCAATTGGAAAGGAGAAGCCTGAAAAAATCAGGGCTTCAACGGGATTCGAACCCGTGACCTCCGCGATACCGGTGCGATGCTCTACCAACTGAGCTATGAAGAGGGGAGCGAGGTCAATTTAGTGAGTTCATATCTCCCGTGGGGAGTGAAATAATGTGAAGTATATATGAAAATAGTCCGTCTCGTTGGAATATGTTAGGTTTCTGATCCGGCATTAAAACAAGTTAGTTTTTTCTAAATATTGCTGAACTGGCCCCCATTTTACTTCCAGACTCCTTTAAAAAGCAACCAATATAGCGCATGCCAATTCAATAGCTGCCGGTAGAAGCCCCAAATGCTCTTTGATCACGACTATAGTAAACGTTCTGGAAGAAAAACAAGAACGAAGTTAAGTTAAGGTATTGTCCGAATTCACTCTTATATCTACGTACGATTCCCTTTTTCAATTCTCTCACACGCATTTAAAAACACCATGTGACATCAGTTGGCCGAAAGAATTGATCGATGGACGCATCACTTGGCCATGCCGCATATGGCTTGATCCGTTTCGAAGTGAGGATTGGAAAAGTTTAATACGATTTCCTTTGTCTTGTGCTCAGATAGTAGGTGACTTACTGCATCATAACACTGTCTTTTCTCGGTCTTATACTATATGGTTAACGACCTCAACTGACAAGAGGAGGCAACTCATTGCCACGGGCTTTTTCTAAAGCGTGGAGTAATTGAAATCGCGTCCATCGAAAACAGATTAAATCCAGGTGGTAGTTAGGGCTGGACAACCAGGCCAATGTTAGCAAATCTGCGCCCTAACCAGTTGTTCACGCCACCTCCTAGATTTTATGTACCATATTTTCAGTTCTTTACGATGCCTTAAGGTGCACGCATGAGACAACGCTTTGTGTAAAGTTATTATTTAAAAGTTAAAAGTTTTTTGCTTTCCTATGAATAGAAATTCTGCTTGCTTCCTGGGGACAGTCTTAACCTAAACAGCGCAATGTTTATTTACACAATAAAAGATCGGTTTGAAATAACTAGTATTTTAAACACTTGGAGACCTCAATGAATTCTTTCAAATTAATTCCTTTTGTCACCCGCAGAGCCGGTTTTTTATGGTTAAGCCATATGTTTTTATTTATGTTCTTTCTACTGATTAGTGCAGAACCTAACATTACAAGACTAGCATTAGTTACTTTACAAGTAAAATCATCCTTAATTTCGGAGACTATATGATAAAAAAGAAATTAATGGAAAACGAGGATAATCGAAGTTTAGAAACAACCGGTTACTGGTACTATAGAGTTTAAACGTTACCTCTTAATGAATATGGATGATGAAGTCTTGGTTTGAAAACAATGAATTGTTGAAACCCGTTAGATGGACAAAATGGAGGTATGCGAAATTTTGTGTGGAGGGGCGGACGAAAGATACAATTAGCGAAATTAACGTCGGAGCTTTTGCTGCGAAAAGAAGCCACCTGAACGTGCAGATATCAGACTACTGCGGATTTGAAGACCCGCGACCTCTGGGAAACCGAGCGTTCACCAAGGGCTATGTCTCAAAATCCCACCAATAAGCGAACCGGCCAGCTTAAAGCGATCTTTGTGTTTGGTGTGTTTGTGAAAGCCTTGTTACAGTATGAGCTTTTCAACTTCTCCAGACTTAGATGAACCGTAATTCTTAGTCCGGTTGAAAACAGGTCGCTCGTAAAGGCGCTTCGCAAAGACCTTTCTTTACTTGCTTGAACTACATTGAAATGGCGGTGACGAATTTTGACGAAATTTGGATGGAATTCCCTGGACTAGAGGATGCCAAGAGCTGATGTACGAGAAACCTTACATGGTTGCTCTATTTAGGAATTTTTTGTTCGACAGATTTCACACTCGGCATCTTCAGATTCCGCTCGCAAGAAAATGTTTGGCAATTTTCCGAAATTCAATAGTTCAGTGCTTATGCCGTGAAAAAACAGGATTTAAATGTTATCAATATTACGATTATTAAAATCTTCAAGCTTTTTCCCCTTTTAACGTATTCTGATTAATTGACGTGGCGCTTTAGTGCTGTTGTGTAAAATTGTCGATCCAGCTTCGAAGCTTTGTTTCCAATTTTTTGAGCACATATGAAGTAGAGAACAGCAAGATATTGCCTGCATTCAAATGCTAAATTATCACCATGCTAGAAAACAATTATAGCGAGGGAAACTTAACATATAAATTCTTAACTTACACTCAAAACAGAATGCATTCAAGATCCACAACAGTGCGACTTTTAATTATCTTGACGGTGCTCTAACACACTTGTTCCTTTAATTCGGTCTTTCTTATCTGGAAAAAGTGGTGACACAACTTTTAACTTTGACGAAGTTTACAGATCCACCTCGTTAAAGTCGCTTAGAGTTGATTAACAGAAATTAAAGAAACTGTTTCGCAATTTTTGCTTGAAACACCTGCGTAGAGAAGAGGATTACGTTCGCAAACAAAATAGGTGATAATTATTTTCTGTAAACATTGAGTAAGCATTTTGAACAATGTTCAGAACGCCGCCGAAAATGTTAGCAGTTGTTACACGAGGTTTTGAGCCACTGTTCTTTTTTTCTCTTTGCCGAGGAGAGCTTTGGACTTTTTTTCAGTTTCAATGAAAGAATTCTGACTTTGTTTTGTTATTGTTATGTAAAACTTCAAATTTCTAAGCCGTAAACTAAAGGACTGCATGAATGATTTATCTGCTAAACTTTATCTGACTTTAAATTAGTTTTATTTGTTGTTAAAATTCGAGTACTGGATAATTTACAAGCTTTCCAACCTTGCCATACTCAGGGGACTTCGTTACATTCATCCATAAAACACCTTAATTCAAGCCCCAGTTGATGTCTATTTATTGTGCAAGTTATTTGCTGCTCTTGGCGACAATTACGGGTCCATTTGTTTAGTGAAGAGTTTTTAAGCCATTCACAAATGACACGCATTGTTTCGAAGCTGTAGTACATCAATTATGTAGAAGATGAATGAGGCACTGTTTAAGCACAACCTGAGCAGAAAGAAATAATTTTGACCCAGGTGCGATAGCTGACGATTTATAAGACTGCTTTGCAAGACAACTGTGGAAATTGTGCCGTTAACCTTCGCAAGATGCTGATGAAATTCGGAATAGAAGAGTCAACGAACACAAAGCTACGAAACGAAATGAACAAGTTGTTTTAGAGGCGTTCACTCCTTGATGCCACATTAAAGATTGATTAAATACAGACAGGCTTTTGTTTCGCAGCTATGTATAAAAGCTTGGCTTTGTCTTCTGAGATATAGTAATACGAACGTCGTCGTTTTCTGGACATATGTTAAAGCGTTCTCCAGGCGGGAGGCTTTGAGGAAACGGGCTAATTAAGAAAAAATTGGATGAGAAGATTGGGGTCCCACAGTGAAAAAGAAAGCACATTCTTCAGTTCGTGAATTCTCTTTTAACGCAAGGTTTAAAAGGAGGGTTTTAAGAGCGCACCGAAGGAAAACTTCTCTGGTTGACTTCTACGCCGATAGCGTAGAACAACGTTGGCTTCTAGTCAGCATGGAAATGCACCCATGGGAAAAGACAGCGGCCGCGGAAAAACACGTTAAGCGACCAATGAACGCTTTTATGATATGGTCTAGCCGAAAGAGGCGGGAAATATCGATCCAGAATCCCAAACTGCATAATTCCCAGATCAGTAAGGTTCTTGGCATAGAGTGGCGTAATTTGACAGAGGAGGAGAAACAGAAGTTTTTCGCGCAAGCCAAACTTTTGAATGAGCTTCACTTGATTGAGCATCCAGACTACAAATATCGACCAAAAAGACGCTTGAAGAAAAAGCACTCCAAGCAGGCGAAGCCTGACAGTCATACAGCGTGTTCGCATGGTTCATGCGGCCATTGCAAGCAAAGTGGCTTGACCTCTTCAACTCACCCAGATCAGAACACGCTAATGCAAGACAACGGTGCCAGTATGGAACAAGTTAAAGGAAACGGTGCCACGGACAAGAGCGAGGTCTTCATTAAAACGGAATCGACGCAGACTTCGACTTCAGTGGACAAAATTCCCTCAAAAGGCAGCGCCGCAGATAATCCTGTTTTTGGACACTTCAGTTTTCAATCCAGAGCTTCCAAGGATACGTTCTTACCAGCACATGAAAGTAGAGACTTCACATCATCAAGGCTTCGAGGCAAATTCTTTGATGACGCTGAGAATTTTCATGACGAGCATCAGTTAGCAATGTTAAGAACCACTATACCGTCTTATCAGCCATCGACTTTCCATGCAGCGCCTTATCATCACCAATACCACGTTTTGCCTTGTCAGCTTCCACTCGGCAAGGATCCGGAGGCCTCATATCTTCCTTCCTGTCCCGCAACGAGATGCAACTACTGTCAGTCCAGGGGCATGACAATGGAAGGGAGATGTCTATCGTCGCAGGGGACACAGTACCCTTTCTTTAACCCCGCTGCAAGTCAATACCTTTACCAGCGCAGATGGTGAAACTGAATTAAATCGAATAGAAGAGGCAGGTGGAAATGAATCTCAAGAAAGGCTCGTTACATTCTTTGAACTTTCGCGAAACTATTTCTAGCGTTGTTGTTTGTAAATACAAAAACCAAACGTTTTATCAATTTGTTGAAAGTACATCATTTCCGAAAGATTGTCTTGAGGGTATATTATGGCGTTGGAATCGCCCTTTTTTCGACTAGCTTTATGTTGATGTTTGCCTGGCGAACCGGTGTGCCGATTTAACTTCATAGGGCTCTTGTTAATCGCAATTTTTAACAGCCATTTGCACATTAAGTTGAATTGAAAATAAACAACAATAGAATATAGAATGTGTAAAGTGCAAGATCTATTCTGTCATCGCTGCTGAAAGTAAACAAATGAACGGAAACTGTGATATATTCATGATCAGAGTAATATTTCACTTGTTCATCAGTATCCGAATTCAAAGATTTACTTAACTGCGGCTCCACCTTTGTATGTACCGGTAGTTATCAAGTTGACGTATGTTTGGTGCGACAAGCAGAACGCGGCAAAGCAATCTGCCTGTTGCCATTGGAGCGATTGCAAAATACCCGAGAACTTCTGATCACAGTATTGTCTTCTTGTGGCGGCATACTGGGCTTTAAAGAACAAGTCAGATAACAATACAGGTTATTCACTTGCAAATAATTAAGAGGCAAAGCAATTTTATTCCTTTTTTCTATCTTAGCAGATGCCAAATTTAATCGCCCATAAGTTGTCGCAGTTGAAACATTCAAACAGGATAGCTGAAGATCTTGTGCCTTTAAGTTTCTGTGTTCGTTTTATTTATTACTTTCTTTAAAAAGCGGCTTAGTTGATGCTCCAGTATTGGTCTCGAAGACAAATCGAAGTATCGTTGACATTAACGAAAATTCTCGTTGGAAAATCTGTATACTGTACCCAAGTATAAAAACGTTCATGCAGTTTTCTACAGTTAGTGTTGGGCGTTATTATAATACAAAACTTCAGTTACACAATAAAAAATTCTTTATTCTCTTGTTGAAAATGTGTGTCAGGAGTCCGGAAAGAAAATTATGATGTAGAAGAAGTCTACTTTTAAAAAGTGCTTCAGTATAACTGAGTTAAAACGTTCTTCATTCACAATAGGCTGGATTTTATTTGTGTTCTCTATTGTTTCGTTCCATTGTGCTTCACATAACAGGACGCACTTAAACACGCAATTTAAGGCCTAATATTTGTGGTAGTATCCTAATTTGTTTTTCGTTAATTAGAAAAAGAAAACAATAAACCAACGGCTCTTGGCACGCTAGTCTTTCCATGCTAACGTTATTGTGAGATTTTACGCTCAGTGCTGATAATTAAAAATGAAACAGGCGTTTTCCCAGAATCGAGCTTCAGGTTGAAACGTTATTTCTATAATGCGTGCAAGTGCAATGGTAGATACTAGTTTTTGTACATGGGAAGTTAACTAATTCGTGTACTTCGCCTCGCAATCGCTCATCTATAATTTACAGTCTTTTATAACCTAGGAAATGACAGCAGAAACCGCCAACGTAAACAACATGTCAAACCATATAACGATTGTCCGCTATGCCGGACAATCGTTATATTTTAACTACTTTGCAATGATTTCGTGTCTCGTTCCATTTCTACATATGGGACGAACTATTGATAGATCAAATCTGTAGGAATTTTAGAGTGTTGGCATCGAAAAGGGGACAAAAAGAAACCGTCAATTTAGTGATTTCGCTTTGTTGTCATGGAGGGGGCGGCAAAGAAATGAACCAAAATTTTTAACGCACGTACGTGCTGGATGCCAGATTTCTCTCCCAGAGTGAATTAAACTCCGGAATTCGCAGTGATCATTTTTTATCGGAAAAGTGCTTCTTTACTAGACAGCCAGCACAGAGAAAAATAGATGTGCCGATAATTTCCTTCCCGGGGCAAGTTTTTCCTTTGAACAACTCGTAACGCACGAGCAGGGAAAGTGATTGGGGTGAAAATCGCCGCTCACTCACGTCACACTACGTGAACTTTACCATTATACATGACTAAAATTGTAGAGCTGAAAAATGGTATTTTCTTGTAGTAAATATTATAGGTTGTATACAAGGACTGGAGAAGATGTTAGGGCCTAGCACCAGGGAAATCGCACTAGGAAGGCGGATCATCCTAGAGGCTTACGTTTCCTGTATTCAGTTCGGCGTGCAAAAAGTTTGAAGTTGTCCCTTGCGCCGGGATCTTTCTAGCGATAGTCTCCCTAGCTCCATGATAGTCCTCGCACTATGTTAATTGCCTCCACCGGTTTGGAACTGATCCAGGCACTAAACACAAAAAACAAATATGGCGTTGGTCGGGCGGTCAGCTCATTCATTTTGCCAACTGCTTGGTGATATAAAACACTCACCCTAACCGAAATCTCTGCATGTAAACCAAACGAAAAATAGGTAGTCGAGGACTACATGTGGCTACTACTGTAGGGCAGAATGAAAATTGGACACCATTCCGTTGATCATTCCAACAATATCATGTACAATCTCTTCAGATAACAAACATCCAAGATATGTTACTAACGAATACGGTATGCAAAGAACCAACCTTGTTCCCAGGGTCTCTCTTCTTCCCGTCCCCAGGGGACGGGAAGAAGAGAGACCCTGGGAACGAGGTTGGCAAAGAACAAGCATCGGTGTCGGTCGGTATGGCATCGGTGTCGATCGAAGCCGACCCGTGCTTTACCGAACACTATCCGAAGATTAGGACTACTTATACACCGAATGCATAAATGGCTACCAATTCATTATTCTTTTATCTTAATGCTAATTAGCCTCACTTGCCTCGTCAGCATGAGGAAAATTCAAGAGAATTTTACACAGAATTGAGGTTAGTGAGTCTAATTAGCATTTACATAAAAGAATAATAAATAGGCCGCCATTTATGCATTCGGTCTATACTCACTCTTACAAAGTGCCAACTTTCAACGAGTAGTAGCCACAAAAATTGACGGTTTCGCTTTCTCGTATCTTCAATTCATTGAAAGTTATGCATCAAAAGCCTTTCTGCAATCTTGCAGACGTTACTACTTCTAGAGAGAGGCTTTAAATTGCTTCAGGCTCTCGAGAAATTCCAGGCATTATTTCAAGGAAACATTTATAATTCAAGTTTGAGGTGCTTTACTCAAAAATCCGGCGCTATGCTAACGTTCAGAGGACCTGTGGAACCTTGCGAAAGAAACCATGTAAAATTTAATGCTAGTTTTCAAGTTGAAGTATCTATTAAAAAATTAATGTTCGTCAGAAGTCAATAACCCATGTGTTCATAAATTATTGAAGCGCAAGTGAGTAATAAGTAAATATAAATTAGGATAACAACTTAGGAATGATGGTTCAAGGTGAGGGTCAAGGGTAGCATTATTTTGACAGGAAAGATAGTCAAAACCAAACATTTTTTTACAGTAATTTCGTAACTTAACATCACGTTTCTGTCTGGTGAATAATCAGGTCAATAACCCGCGGAGCATTCATACGCCACACAGACTGAAAATTGACTCTAAAGATGACTTCCGCTCAGGTTGTCGAAACGTCAGTCAATATCATCATGATTAGTGAGTCCTTCTCTAAAAGAGGGGAAAGCCATGTTGCATTGGTAATCAGCTTAGGCTCTTACCGATAGTGCTCGAAAAAAAAAGCATTACATAATTAAAGCAGTGCTTGTTTTTTGCCAAAAAAGTGCTAAAATAATGCTAATTTTTTTTTAAGTACTCGTGGGTTACATAAAAATGCTCACTTTTTTCCGATTTTTTTAAGCATAGAATATTACATTTTTCAGATTTTCAGTTACATTTTTCAACAACAAAATGTAACGATCAATGTATGCTTATGTTTTTTGCATCACAGTTCCCCCTAGTCTTGTTTTTTCCACTGATTGACGGCAGAGTACGCTCTCGAGCTATCTCTGCCTTGGCTGGCTGACTTTCATTGTTCCTCGATGACAACGTGGATGACGCCGTCTTGGAACGAGTGTGATGGACTGGGTTTCTAGAAGGCAACCACTGACCTATCAAACCTATTCCCCAGGCCTCCTCGGCTCCTTTGGCTAAAATGAGGGCAAAATGCGGCATTAATAAAGTCAGATTGTGCTTTTTAACACAAAATTATACAAATAATCAGTCGAAAATCCAAAATAATGCTAGCAGTGCTTTTTGGGATAAAATGTAAAAAAAAAAATGCTCGCGAAGCCAAATAATGCCAAAAAAAGTGCTAGCACTATCGGTAAGAGCCTAAATCAGCTTCAAACCAGAGTAGCATCAAGCTGTCTGATTGTCCACCTGGTTGCAGTATGAATCTTACAACAAACCAAATTGTTGTTGTTGTTGTTAAAAGCAATACACCTTATTCCAAAATGGCCGCCATTTTAACATTCTTTTGTTTTTATTCAAATTAGCCCATTTGGCCTCGTTCTGAAGCCCAAAATTCAAAAGAATATTTTGCCTTGAACGAGGCCAAAAGGGCCAATTTGAATAAAAACAAAAGAATGTCAATACGGTGGCCATTTTGGAATAAGGCGTATTGCAGAGCAACTTTTCAATGTTTTACCGAGACATTGCGATGTTCCTCATGTTCATCATTTTGGCAAATGCGCATGCGCAGACTTTGCAAATTCGATGGACCGCAAACCGCACCATACATTGTGAAATATATATCGCGCCCGAAATTCTAAAGAAAGGTATTTGTCACGTATGGTCGAAGGGGCCCACTATTCTCAACCTCGCTGCCTGTGGGGGTCGGGTATGTGAAATCTGAAACAAACGCTTTTGTAGCGCTTCGAGAGGTACC
>BLFK01000665.1:131027-158296 GCA_014634185.1 Astreopora myriophthalma | reverse complement strand
AAAAAAAAAAATGCTCGCGAAGCCAAATTAAAAAAAAAAAAAAGTGCTAGCACTATCGGTAAGAGCCTAAATCAGCTTCAAACCAGAGTAGCATCAAACTGTGTGATTGTCCACCTGGTTGCAGTTTGAATCTTACAACAAACCAAATTGTTGTTGTTGTTAAAAGCAATACACCTTATCCCAAAATGGCCGCCATTTTAACATTCTTTTGTTTTTATTCAAATTAGCCCTTTTGGCCTCGTTCTTAAGCCCAAAATTCAAAAGAATATTTTGCCTTGAACGAGGCCAAAAGGGCTAATTCTAATAAAAACAAAAGAATGTTAATACGGCGGCCATTTTGGAATAAGGCGTATTGCAGAGCAACTTTTTAATGTTTTACCGAGACATTGCGATGTTCCTCATGTTCATCATTTTGGCAAATGGGCATGCGCAGACTTTGCAAATTCGATGGACCGCAAACCGCACCATACATTGTGAAATATTTATCGCGCCCGAAATTCTAAAGAAAGGTATTTGTCACGTATGGTCGAAGGGGCCCACTATTCTCAACCTCGCTGCCTGTGGGGGTCGGGTATGTGAAATCTGAAACAAACGCTTTTGTAGCGCTTCGAGAGGTACCACCACTTGACTCTTTGTTTGTCTTTGTTTCGTAAATGATGCATTTGATCTGCGCTTGCGCAGGCGTCCTATGGCAGATTGACTACAGTTTAATTTTAAAAACATTCTTTTAGCAATTTAATGGAGCTAATACAATTTGCCTTATACGCCACCTTTGTTGTTCGTTCCTCACAGACAGCTTTGGCCTGAAAAGCTGATAACACGCTGCTCGCAATCTGTATCACATATACACAGCTTGGTTCATAGTAATAGATCGCTTGTTTGGCAAACGCTCAACTCAATTGAAATAAAAAGCATGATATTTGCTCATCTTGACTCGATAACCAATTTGTTAAATTGTTCATTCGTTACTCCAGATCGGCCTGAAACGAGCCAAAAACGCCTGTGTTAAGATGGAAATCACACGTTGGACAATTTGTGACTTTACAGGGTAAAGTTCTCTTCAGTTCTATGAGACTGCCTTCTTCTCGGGCTGAAGCATTTGCCGTGTTCAAGAATGGGTACGTTAAAGTTATTTTCCCTTTAGCGTAAGTCGAAACGGGGACAGAAAATCTGATTTTGTACTCAAGACTTAAGCTAAGAGCAGGATTAGCCATACGACTCGCGCAAAACTAGATGACTGCATGGTGTGGCGTTAACCTGGTTGCCATGAGAATAAACTGAACTGTTCTCTTTCATCAGTGTAAGTTGAAGTAGGACCAGAACATCTGATTTTGTACGTACTATTCACTTTTAGCCATAACCGGCATACTGGGCTGGGGGTTAACTTGATCGTTATGGTAATTCTATTTACGAGCAGGTATTGTATTTCCTGCCTAGCCGAAGCTGCAATATTTTTAACTGAAGTTCGAACGAGGTCTAAAAGCGATGCCGCCATTTTTGACGGATGGAAAAGTGATCGTAAACCATTCGGTACCTCGGTTACCTTGAAGATTCTCGTACACCTAACGTTCTCTCTATTCGGCCTTCCAAACTGTTTGCGATCGGAGAGTACACAAAACACCCACCTCATTTCATGTGTGGGATGCTGTGGTCGGACACCCTAAATACTGTGAATTATCTGCAAAAGCGTCCACAGCGTCAAGGACAATGTCAGTAACGAATGTGACAACAACAACACTTTACGCACCGGCTAGGGTGATCTTAATACATTAATTTGTTTGCAGTGTTTTTGCAAAACAGTAATCTCAAATGAAATCGTGAAGCGGGAAACGATAGTGGCTTTTTCTTTTGATTTCTGAACAGATGGTCCTTCTCTGCTATTTAAGCTTTTGTAACTCGGTCATGTGCTATGAGATGAACTCTTAAGAGAAAGTGGAGTAGCTAATGCAATTATAAACAAAAGATTTCAGTCAACTCTTGATTAACTCAGTAATGTTCAACTTTTAAAAGTTCCTTAATTTGTAGTCCCAAATCAAGTATAGATTATAATAAAAGTCATAAAAGATATTAAATCTAATGATAGCCAATTCTTATCACGCGCAAAGCAATGAAGCGTCGAAAGCGATTTTTTGCCATTGCTTCAGTGATTGGTAAAAAACAATTTGGTGTCACTTTTCTCAACCAATCAGAAGCCAAACCAGAACCAATCGTGACTCGCTCGCACAAGTTTTCCCGGGCTTGGTGCGGCTGCATTAGTTTGCTTTGAGTTTGAATTCTGCTTGTGTCATTTATGTGGCTGTATCTGGTGTGCTTAGCCTGAGCTTGGCCTACCGATGAATTTTGTCCTTGATTTTACAAACCTCAATACAAAAATTATCGATGATTAAAATGATTTACGCCAAACTAATCCAATAATTTAAGCAGATACAAGAACAACAACCTATCGGCAATATCTTGATGGTCTGTAAATATCGCCAAGCGCCTGGCTAATGCTTGCGGAGGTCCGCTCAAGTGACTGGGACTTGATCAAGGCCAGTGCGGCGAGTTCATATTGGTGGCAACTGTCAATGCATACCATTAGAATCAGCCGTAATAACAGCGAAAGCGTCAAGCTTGACTAAGAGAGGAAGATACTACATTTTAAGGGAAATATTTTGTTAAGGTGCGTAGTTCGAAGTGTTGAATTGATGTAAACTTGAATTTCAAGTTACCTTTCATGTTAAAGGAGCAATGTCGCGCTATTTTCGCATTACTGTAAAATGCTTACAGCGTCTTTGCATTAACGGAACCATGTCCAAAAATGATGTTGATTCATTCCGAAAGACTGCGTTACTGCACGTTAACTACTTTTTTTAACTACTTGCTTTCTTATGTCAATGACAACGATAAAATTGCGTTTAATCTTGCCCGGCAATTTTTATTTTACTTAAGGTCAAACATTCTTGAAAAAAAAAATACAGATAGCTCTTCTCGCTAAAAGTTTTTCAATATTTTCTTTTAAAATGAAATTGGTAAAATAATTTTATGTTTGGGTTTAGTGTTTATTTATTTTCTGCTCCGTGAACAAAGTAACCCAGGACACAATGAGAAGAATAACTTGAAAGAAGGTTACAAAGAAAAGGGAGCGAACTCACTTAGAAAAAAAAAACTAAAAAAAGAGGAGAAAACTGGAGAGCTTATGAGTGATGAAGCCTCCTCAATCTACGGGCTACAAGTCAGACGAACTTTCAATACATGACCTCGAAAATAAGGTGGGCTGAAAAACTAGGGGATGAATGATAGGAGTTAAAGGCACTCGAGGAATTATCGTGATCGCCTTTAAAGAGAGCCTCCTCTCCTACAAAAAGATAACTTTTAACTGGAGGAAATTGCGTTTAAAATCAAATTTATTTTAATTTTTCTCTTAGAAAGCGTTTGTATCGGAAAAAAAAGGGAGTTTTAGAACTGTTTATTTTCACTTTTGAATTCCCCGGGTGACGCCATCTTGAATACTTGTGACGTATTACGTTTGCCTATTGTCATACAAAAGGTCTTCGTGTCAGAACAGTAAGGCAACCGTAATACGCCACTATTATTCAAAATGGTGGCGCCCGGGAAATTTGAAATTGAAAATGAACGATTCTAAAACTCTTCTTTTTCCGATACAAACGCTTTCTTTGAAACAGTTTCAAACAAATTGGATTGTAAAGGTTATTTCCTCGGGTTTAAAGAGTCGTTGTTATTGTCTATAGCAAGTCGTTGGAAAGAAGAGGGAGAATTTGTTAATATTTGTTCGACTAGTGGGTCGAAGGAAAGCGTGAATAGAGCGAATAAGGCATTATCTTTGTACAGTTGACAGGCAGTAAAAGCAAAACCTCGACCAATAGAAATTCTTTGAGCTGTCACGTGCGTTACTGGAACATCACTGGCACGCATCGATATTTGGTGGCTTCTTCGATATCAAGAATCAACCTGCCTTCCGCGATTTCCCAGCTAAAAGGGCAATTCTCCGAATATACTTTTAACATTTTTCAAACCTGCTGATTCAAATGAATTAAAGAATAGAGGGGGAGACTTATTTAACCTCAGTGCCAAATTGTGCAACAGGGAAAAGTTGTTTCACTTGCCGTAATTGTGTCTTTAAATTTGCAATTTCTAATCTTTCAAAGCAATTTGCGAGCTTATTTGGTGACGGAAGACAGAAAGCAGTTATTAAAATTATGCCTTATTTGTTACCGGGCTTTCCGCTCACATACAATCGACTGACAAACTGATTAATATTGTTGCCAAATAAAACTTCGCCGAGGAAATTGTTTTGCCATATAAAGAGCTCAGAGTTTGAGTCTCGCCTAATTTTCAAAGCCTTTCGCTAAATAAACGTCACCGGTAGCTAAAAAGTTACTGCGGAAGGTTCAACGGAAGTTTTACCTTTATGATTGCACGGGGCGTTTTTAGTCACAGAATATTGATTAAAAGGTACAAGCAGGTTAGGACCTGCTCATTAAGTGTCGAACCCGGTGAAAACAGCTTGTAATTTTGATATAAAATGAAACAGTCTTGTTTCTATTTTCCCGTGTCTCGCCCTCTCGAATTAACTCCTATTTTATTCACAATAAATTGATTAAGAACGGCAAGCTGCTTACGGCCTGGTTATGAGGTGACAAAACAAGAAATCGTGCAAGTTTGATAAAATATACGAAATGCATATTAACCACTACGCAGCGCTAAATTATAGCCGCGGTCTTTTGCGTCAAAATAATAAAAACTACAAGTAATAAAATTTAAAGTCTGGAGATCATCAAAATCCATGTTTATTTTGTACGGCAAGCTTTTGTTCTTGTTTAAATTGTGGAACATGTTTATAAGACGCGTTATGGTAAAAACGAGGCGCATGAATTTTCTTACTTAAAGATCGGGTCAACTTGTTATGAACTTTTCAAAAAAATTTCCTTGTTATAAAGATCATTATTTGTATTTAATTTTAAACTTGGAGAATTTAATGGGTCGGCGTCCTTAAAACGCCAAATAGAGGCACCGTCCTTTATTCGATCGCACCGGATAAAAACTGACATAACTTGGGGATTGTTTGTTTGTGCGAAAGCGTTATTGTTCATATGGAAGATAGAGCGCACTAATGCTTTTTGTACATGTTATAAACCACTCAACGACGACAGAAGTTTGACACAAAGAGCTGTCCATAATAAAATATCGGCAGATCTTGACAAATTATTATCTGCACCTTGCTGTCTTTTCAATTTTTCTACGGCACAACAATATGAGATAACTTATCTGTTTTCGTTTTTTCGGGGGTCGAATCATATCTTTTTGCCACACCTCTTCTAGCAATATCACCGGCAAAATTCACGTTATAATTAGTGTTCTGAGAAATTCCTTAAAGATTTCTTGTTAGGTGTAAACGATATCGAAAACAAGACTTCCAAAATAATTCTTTGTGCTGTGCAAATGTGGCACCGCTGGTAAATCTTATTTTTACGTCTCACCTTTTCAGCATAATAGTAAATCAATTTGACAGAGCCAAACATTAAAATAGGTTAATTAAAAAGGAAGTTGTTTTGTTATTTATCGTTGATGTTACAACTATTCTCGAATTCGTTTTCGTTTTTACTGTTTTGGACAGCGTTTGAAATAGTGGCATCAGGTTCGATTTTATTTTCAGTTCCTATGGAGGGTAACACATACACGTGCGATTTGTTTCAAACTCCTCAAGATATTAACGATGGCAACATTACTCATTCACTCGCTACATTTATGAGGAGAATATTTATTACAAAAACTGATCCTGACAGTTAAATTTGATATTAGTTGCGTCGTCTGCGTAAAATCAGTGGCATTTTTGCAAATGCCGTTAATCAACATGGTCGCTGCAACAGAAATTTCCAATTCGAGTAAGAAAATAAATCGACAATATTTTGTCATAAATTTTCCTTTTTATTGGTTGCAAGGAATCTAAATTTGAACGCAATCAAATTTAGAATTTACGAGCATTACGAATTCTTAAACTCACAAAGGTTTTGTTGGCAAAGGATAAAAGATTGTTTATCATTTCTCATTTATTTTCGAGGGAAAGTTGATGTGTATGATTGATAAAAATAAATTTTCAGAATGTTATATTGCCGTTTTATTACGCAAAGTATTAAAGGGATATTTATCTTTAAAAGATCCTCACGTTTTCGTTTGAGGCCTGATCCGCAACTGATTTTTATATTGTCACTTAAGGTACGGTTTGCCACAGTATGTAAGTGAAATTTATGCAGTTTAGTTATTCGGGAAGACAAAATGATTAATGAAAGTATAAACAAAACACGACAGAGCCTTGAAACACAAAAGAAACGTGCTGAAATTTTGTAGCCAAAAATCCAGCGAGGGTATATTTGTTGCATTACTTTAACGTCAAACGTTTTCAGTTCAAATTTCCACATCAAAGCACCGACGTAAGACGCCTTTTCAGGCAAGAGTCATTAGCTTGAAGTTCAAATGTCCTTTAATGCGAAAAAATAAGCCATTTGAAGACCATTAAGTTAGTAAATAAACCAACTAGAGACAAAAATGACCAGACCAGGTGACCGTAAGTTGATTTAAAACCCGCCGGATTTGCCCTCTATCTCCTACAAGGACACCTGCTCGGCATTTTTTTTAAATTACTCGCCCATTTGTATTGTTTTTCGTATTGATGTTGTGTGTATAATTTCCGGACTGAAGCAGGTTCTGCTTTTCTGCCATAATGCCTTGCTTTCATTTTGTTCACAGAGTTTGTATTCTTTTGTCGATCATGTTTGGCAAAGACAATACCTGACGAATTATTTATTTATGAGAAGACTTGCTCCAGGCTTTGTTATATCGTATTCCCATATTAACCCTTCGTTAACGCTTCGTTGAAATATAGACCGCAATTCGTAAAATAAATATTATCTATTCTTTCAATCATATTTGTTGGATCCATTCTGAGAGATTTGTATTTTTAGGTCCTTTAATTTGTCAATATTCTGTGTTTCGGGTAAGGACGCACGGCCGAACAATACTCTTTTTTCTTGAAGCATACTCCCATTGATATTGGTGTAATTTAAAGTCTATGCAAACACACCCATTGAAGTCTAAAAGAGGCAGACTTTGAATATTTAAAGTTCAGTGGAAATTCAATTTATTTGTGCTGTGTTATTTCCTTTTCTTTAAAAACAATCTTCGTCTTAATTTCAAAAAGCGTCGGAAAAAAGGAATGATTTTCTTTTCGCGCTTAATTTTCCTCTGTAATTTCGCGTTGTTTAGAGATGGCAGACCGTGCGAACAGTGGGGATCAATAAACACAAGCCATATTATTCAACAAAATTATTTTTTTATTTTATTGGAAGTAAAAACTACTTCCCTTCTGGCTGGTTTCTGACTTTTTCGATACAATTTTTACATGACACTTTAATTTCGTTGGCGGATAATTTGTTGTACGTTCTGGAAAAATTAAACCGACATTAAGCGAGACCCTCAGAGTTAGGGAAGATTGCGGCTACCATAAATATGTCTAGCCACATTTTGTCAAACGCATTCTTAATCATCTACCTTGTTATTTTTCTATGATTATCTTGCAAATGGTTTTTTATTCCTTTGAAGCCTGCCGAGGTATATGTTTATGGCCATGAGACCAGATATTTCTTCAACAATTTTTCAGTTATGCAACTTTTTGCCACGCGCCGAAGAATCAGACGATACTGCGTCGAGGAAAGTTCAACGAAACTACTGTAGAAGATAATTTTGCACATTGTTCAGTCAATCATACGGGCAATAAACATTTTAAGGGGCATAGTTTGTATCCTTTTTGTGGCTTTTCTTAATTTTTTCTTTATATACAGCTTTGCGACAAGAAATATTTTTGATTACAGGTACTACGAAGGCCAGATGTTAACATAGTAGATTCTTCTTTCGCGAAAGTGAATAAATTTATTGGTATTAAATGTTGAATTCCCTTTAAAACTTTCAAAATTTATTTTTGCATCAATGATATCTCATAGCTGAACCTCTTATTTTTAACCTTTTATTGTTGGATATAAACTTTGCGTCTGAAACTTTTATGCCGCGAAAACAGATTTTTAACGTGCGTTTTGAGTTGTTATATGAAAGCAGTCTTTTCAAGTTTGATGTATTTTTGAAGTACCCTCGGAGTATAATTCTGTCACTTAGCGCTTATTTAAACGCAAACGTACGCTCGATTAAACATTAGAGTATTTCACTCAGTTTTCTTTCTCTGTTCTTGGGGGAATAAGATCGTCTCTCGACTCGCTGACTACCGTTTTGAAATTTTCAGAAGAACTGCTCATAGCTTCAATGTCTTTTGCTTTATCAAAGCTCACTAAAGTTCTTTCGGGTCGAGGTAGAGACGGGCCAAAGCGAGAGTCAAAAAAGAATGAAATTGGGTAGTTATCTTTGCTTCTTGTTTGCTCCAAGGCGAACGGGAAGTTCCCCGAGGAATTGCTGACGAAGTGAGCTTTCGCAAGAGTCGATATCGGAGTAAACGCAGACTTAGGACTGCCGAGGAAATTGTCCGTTGTTCGTGTGTACTTGAAACCGTCAGCACGTAGGGCCGGATGATGAAATTCTCGCAATTCTTGAGCAGGTCTGGTCCAAGGATTGGGAACACCCATAAAAACACTGGCTGCGTCGCCCTTGTAGCGAGTTAAGACTTCCTCAATCGCTTGAACTAGGTCGCCGCCACAAGAATGCAGAATGAGCTGCAAAACGCTGACCTTAATTTTCGGGAACACGCGTATTAGAAGCTCAATTGCCGATGCCCGTCTTTGTCCTGCAAAGAGAACCGGTGACTTCTCAGCTGTGTCGTATTCATTGGAATATCGCCGCCTCTTTTCTTGAGATTCCCCCAGTAATGGAGGCGGGTTGTATGTACATGTCTCTAAACCGACTTCATTCTGCGTCTTCCTTTTCAATCCTATACAGATACACAAAAACGAGATTAGGAATTTAGTGTAGACTGAATAATGCTCGCACAATTTCCCAGCGTAGTATTAACGTCAAACTATAAAAAGTATGTCTGGCGAGGACTAGTGTATTTCTCTTTAAGTGGTGTGTTCCTACTAGAACGTTTCTTGCCTTAGCCATCAAAATCTGTAGAATCACATAAAACCTGGAGCATTGCTGTTCGGGCTGTTGCTGTGTTTGTGTGGCGAAAAAGACAGATTTAAGTGACACAGTCTGAAGTTGCTACTTTTCGCCATCGAAATACAAGTCTCATAAACATTGGGCTTAATGCGGTCGTAAATGAGAAAAAAACAAAGTATAGAATTTCCATAATTTGCTATAAGTCACCGACATTTCAACTTATAATTAGACCATTGTTGAAGATGAACCTGCGTTTTAAATTGGTCATGTTTCTTTTATTTTTTTTCCAATTTCGAGGTAACAATTTCCATGGTAAAAATAAACGCTTGACGATTTTAGCAACAGCGTATCGAATTTGATCACCTCGGCGACGGTTTTTTAAAGTCCTTCAAGAAATTTCACGCAATTTGCGATGATGGTTGTAGTTTTGAGTTTCGCTGTGTTTTATCGCCTTTGGCCAGTGAAAATGATATCTTAATATCCCTTTAACGTGAACATAAGGGGGAAAATATTGCTTCATTTGGCTAAAATGTTCGATACAAATGAATCGGCCATTTTAATGTTATAGCGAGATCCTTTCAAAATAGTTACTTTGAATATAGCCAAATAGTGCTATAGGAAATTGGAAAAAATTACTTGTTTCCCAAAATAATATATTTTGAAGTGAAAATAAGTTGGCTCGACCAAAACAGAATAGGATTGGCGTGTAGGAGGGATTTCGGAGAGGAAGTTTTAATTTCGCTCCTCTAATTAAATGGCAAAAAGAGAAGAATTTTTGTTTCGGTTGCACAGCGGGAGAAAGCTGGCGTGGAATGAACGCAAAAAATAACACAAAATGATTCGCGGGGCGCAGGTGTGCGCATGTAGTTCAAATGTTATTCACATCAAATTTGGTAATTTTTTTATTCTAGCTGGTCAACAGAACTAGATACGCCGTCAAAGATAAGGAAAATTTAATGAGGGCTTGTTCAAAATTAAACTAGAAAGATACAAGAAAGGAAAACGTTTATTTTTATCGAGGCTGGATACCCCTAATATTTTCACAACTGTCAATTGTGGTGTCAAAACATGAACTTAAAACGGCACATCGCGAAACGTTATCACTGAAAAATATATCCATATTTATCCGTAGAAAAAAGCCAATATTCGAAGATTGTTGAGCTGTGAATTGTTTTCGTATTCAGCCGTATCAAGAGCCTTGATTGCCTTTTGAAGCGGCTTTTAAAACGGCAACCCAAAACGTAAATCTTAAAAGGTTCGTTTTATTCACTGTGATCAATTGAGAGCGCGCCGCATTTAAATACAGCTATGATTCTTTGAGAAACTCGCGGTAATTAAATCAAAATTAGCAAAATGTTGAATACTTGAATTTTCGCACCTTGCAGATGATGAGGTAAGACTCCGGCGAAAGGCCGAAAAGCCGAGCAAGTGCATTCGGCATGGACGTCTTTGTGAGCATTCCCCATAAATCCGGGGTGATGGTGGTCTGTGGAGTGATGAAAAGACCAAGAGAACATTAGAAATCAAGAGAGCACGTTTACAGATCGTAGGTTTCCTTGTTTAACTTTTCATTTCTGAACAGATATCTTCTTCATTTCCAGTGGTGGGGAAATGTTATTCCAGAGATGAAGGCGATGCCTGCTTGGTGAATGTTTCCATAACAATTGTGTGGAGGAAATTAAAGTGTATCTATTCGTCTTTTTTCGCGGTTGTTATGGGAAAACATAAAGGATAACTCGGCATTTCTTCCCGAAATTTCCTTATCTATGCAAATGTGCATCAGTTTTCTTGAAGCTTAGGCTTTGAAGAATAATCACCCGATATAGTTCAAATTATTCTTGTTTCCGCCCTCTTTGGGCACTTCTCCCTTTCGAAACGATAACCTATGTCGGTATATTACGACGCTTTCAAATATTTCCTCTTTGTCTCCTGTTAGAATCAAGATGTGAAGTTGCCTTTCGTTGACCGATATTCGGTGAAAACCTTTCTAAACTCTAGGCTCTGCGTATCTTTCTTTAGCGTATCTTGACCTCCATTCAAAAGTTGACTCTAGAGTTCAAGCAATAGAAAACCAAATTGAAACCTTTTTTCGTCAAACAATGGCTTAGCTACATCGTAGCAGAATTAATAAGTTGTTTCTCACCTGGAAATGAATTCGTGACAGCTATGTTTTCAGGACACGTCTCGGTCACTGGAGAGGACGCTTCTTTCTTTATCTCTGCAAAAACAAAGATATTCTCTCCTTTTTCTTTTCATTCCCTCGAGAAAAATGCAACATATGGTTTGCTAAGATGCGGGCAAAATAATTTGAATGCTTGGCTTTTGGTCTTTTTAAATTCCCATTCATAGAGAAGAAATGTAGACATGTGTGCTGTTTAGAATCAAAACTGGTTCGCAAGCGGCTGACAATATTTTAAATAGACACTGAATCATCAAAAGTCATAGTTGCGTGGAATTTTGTGTAATGGCTGATTTCCTTCAATTATTGGATTAGTTTTTGATTTAGTCTTTTTATCTTGGCTGTTGTGAAGTCTGCCTATCTTTTCTTTCACTTTTAATCATCAAAGTCCAACGGCATATGGCTTGCTCTTGATAGATAATTCAAACGAAAAAAACCACGAAATGAAACAGCTTGAAACTGTGTATCAAAACCTATGACGATAATACCTTCACTTTAAGTTGTGGCGAGTAAAAACCAAGTGTAAACTCAAAAAGCGCTCCAGAGGAGAACTAAAAAACTGAGAGATATTTAACCGTTTTAAACATTCTTCCCGTCACTTTTTTACTCCAAAGAAATATAGTGTGATTACAGATGCGCCGACTACACCCTAAGTGATGTTATTAGAAATTTACTCATTAAACCGCTTTTGTGCTTTTCAAGTTGAAACTTTTTGCTACAACTCTCCTTGCAGTTTGGTTTCCAGTTCGCGCGATAGTTAACTCATATAATCTCACCAACGACTATAAATTGTTTCAGGGTTGGAGCGCGATTCGGATTTGAACAAGAAGACAGAGGTTTTTTTTTCCACTCATTTGCAGGTTCAAATTTTGACTGATGCAGAGATGCGTCTTTTTAGAATATTGTTTAAAAAGCGAACTCTGCCGAAAACGAAATGTCCTGTAAATGGAAACTTGATGCTTGCGACGTTGTAACAGCGAGATTGTTACCTGTTGTTTCAGCGGTGGTAGATCCCGGAGTGGAACTCCTCGATGGGCTTTGGTTTGCACCGTTGGTGACTCTAGTCATTGCGGTGAAAACATCTCCCGGAGGAAGAGGACTCCTCTGCTCTTGCATCTGTTGCCGACGAAGGGCGACTTGTGCAGCCAGAACTCTTTGCCGCTCTGCAATAAGCAAGCACTTGGGACATAGACAGTCCCTCCAACGGCAGAAGCCCTTATGCCCCTTTAAGATCGAGTCAAAACCATGATTGCGACACCGCGCGCATTTTGGGGTGCGTTTTTTCTCCGAGGCGGCTTGTGCTTGCTTGCTTGAAGCACTATTACTAGCAGTAATTACTGCGGAGCCACTAGTTGTTAAACTGCCACCACTCTGGGAATAACTCATCTCTGACGGCGCACTCAACTCAACGTATCGTCTGAGTTGGTTTTGTGTATCCTTACGGACCAAGTTACTGGTGTTGTAAAATATCGTTTCGCTATACAAGCTGGAATTTTGATTTGATACTGTTTTATACTCCCTCGCACGGCCCCACAGCTAAAGGCGATCAACTCAGAGCGCTCTGATTGGTCAGTTGTCCAGACTCGTGTCAATTGCGCGGCTAATGAGGTTCGACGTGTTATTGTTCAAGCCTCGCGCTGATTGGTCGCGTATTGTTGTCCCAAGGGGCACCTGCGCGCGCTCAACCAAAGATCTTGAAGCGGTGATCATTTTGGTGTATGCGTTGTAATGAGCAGGTGACTTGCTCCAACTTGAAGAAAAAACTCTGATCCATAAACACTGATAAACAAAAGGCACTAAAGGGTGCGACAAAGGGAGAGTTTTCATGTGTAAACACGAGGCTGTCTTGTCTTGAGTTTCAACTTAATCGGATCAAAAGAGCAAGGCCCCTTTTGAAAAGCCATGAAAATAGGAATAATCGAAAGAGTATTTCGTCATGTATCAAGAGACAGCAACTCTATGCATTGTGCGATAAGGTTTCATTAATCAAATTGAAACTTATCTAAAGGCTGGAAAGACGTTTACGAAACACCTCAAGAGATCGTGGAGTTTTGCTTAATCAACCTCCTTACCACTGTTATTTCCTCGAATTTCACTCGTGATGTACTATTAATGTTTTAATAAATGCACTCATGCGCCCTTTAAGTGTAATTAAAACTCTACCAAGTGGTTAGGTGTCGCGGGGTTTGTTTTATCAGCCAAATATGCTTTTCACAAAAGGAAGAGCTTTTCAGCGCTGGTTTTGTATTAAAACTCGCTTCCTGTCAGGACCAAATTAATAATTCATCCTTGCCTTCCTTAGTGGCACCTCGAAGCGAATTTAAATTGCTTTCTAATTTCATAAGGAAAATAATTGCACACTCATTACAATGCTTAAGCGTGGAAAAATAAAGAAAGCAAACAACTTTTGAATCAAAGCTCGAGATGCGATTTTGTTCTAGCTCTCTTCCGTGCCTTTTTCACCGTCTGATTTACTCAAAAGTTTTGTTTTGCTTTTAGGCACAAAGTTCTTGCTTTCAATTTCAAAAGAATAACAAAAAGGGTGAGTGATAAACTGAAAATAAACAGCTAAAACTCAGTGGTTTTGCAGGTGGCCTCGCTGGAAACGAAATCTCGATGTCTTGCAAACGTTTATTCATTTCTATTTTAAAGATATTTTGTCGAGAAATGAATTGACATTTTAGCCTCCTGAGAAATTTTCCACGGATTGATTGAACTTTTTGCAAACGCGGCTATTCCGCAAGCTTTGTCTCAACGAGTGAACAATTTCGGGTCGTTTGTTCACTTAACAGAATATTAATTCTCCCTAACTAAAAAATTCAACGACTTTTCCGTTTTTCTACATTTATTTCTTCACCGTCTCTAAATAAATTCATATCGAACTAATTTCGTTTGATTCTCTTTTTGGCAAAGTTTTAAGTAATTTGTTGATGTTATCTTCAAGTTTCTTGCCGTCTTAGCATAACAGTGCAAATATGATTTGTATAAGTTAACATCAAAGTCGATTTACTCCACCGCATCTGTACATCTTTGTATAAAATTTGCCGCAACAGTATTCCCGCGTAACATAGCTATATCTGATTAAATTCGCGATTTTATCGGTTCTGTTGTTTTTGAAGAACAAAGTACAAAACCGGAGCATTCAACAAAGCCCATTAAAGAGATAAATATTTCCATTTTTACCCATATGGTAAAAAGAATATGGCTTAAAAATAAGACAGAAAAATATCGTGCAGCTTGAGAGACAATTCCGGCTCGCATTTTAATCGCGTAACTAAAAAATTCCTTGTTTTCTAACAGATAAATCTCGCTATTTTTCCCGCAATTGAAAGACTTAATCCAAAAGTAAAAATGCCCGAAATCGTGCCTTCTACTTTCAAGCTCATCAATAAAGCATCCGGAGTGATGGCCAATCTTTATTGAAGGAGTTATTCAACTTCTTTACCTCTTCAGCTCTCCAATCATTATCCTTACCCCCTAAGTAGATAGTGAGCCAGGTTTTTGCCTTAACAATTAAAAATTAGCCTTGAATTAAGACCGGTAGAAGTTGTAGTAGATAACGAATTTCGAGCTGTTCATTTCTGCTTGATTCGACGTAGAACTGAACCAGGGAGTCAGGATCTTTTCTGTACTTTTTTTTCTCATAGCCATTGTTTTTACTAGCGATGAAATCTCCAGCAGAAAATGCCCGCGTTTGAGTAATTTACAGTCGAAATTACTATTAAATCAATCTAGTTTCCTTTAAACTAACTCATAGACCGTTAAATTTTCTTAAGGCAGTCATTATTGGAAATTAATTGACTGGGTAGTTTTAATTTTTGGGGGGAGCAACCAAAGATATCTCAGTGGTTACATTTCCCGTAAATCATAAACGAAATTATATACGCTTTGCTCCTTCCTAAGGGGTAAGTAAGTCTCTAAATTTACTTCTAAAAAAACTCGCAGGAAATAGACTCACATTTAGCAAATTAGATTTTAGACTGAATTCACGGGGAGTATTTAACAGACTATCAAAGGCGATAGAAGCGGGCACCACGCTATGGGCCAAACCAAGCCATTGAGTTCCTGCTCTCGTGGGACAAAGCTCGGCCTTCACGCGTCTTTTGATGCCAAGTAAAAGTCATAACAACCGGAGGTTTAAGAGATATGGCTCATTAAAAACATCGTAGATTACTCCCTTTGGTCATTGCGTGTGGGGTTTGTTCTCGAAGCGTCCGATAACATCGTAACACGATTCATCAAGGTGATAACTCTGGAAGTTAGGCAGCATTTAGCATCTCCCATCTCAAGTAAACTCTAGACAACTATTGCCCTTGGTGGCGGAAGCCGGCGCTGTGATCTGAGCTTTTAAAATACTATTTAATGCCACTTCTCACCTTCTCGGCTTAATCTGTGAAAGACGAGTAATTAATTCTTGTTCTTTTTGCGGAAGTGTTTCGCCTGTCAAGGGCGCGTTCGTTGGTGTGAAATCCGATAACAGTAAAATTTGGCTCAAGTTTCCTGCCAAAAAAAAACTGAAAAGAAAAAGCAGGATTCCCCAAATGCTTAGCATGCTGTTAAACAAACATGGAGCAAAGGATTTGACCATCCATGAGAACAGTACTTTTCGTACGGTTTGGTATTGATTAAATTACTTGACCGAAAACAAAATGGCCGAGATAAATCGTTGTTTAAAATACAAGCGAAGTGTGAAAAGATAAGAATTCACACGTTGGGTATTAAAGAAGAAAAATAAGATTCTTCGTATAAAGCAGCATTAATCCCTTTGTATAAAACTACATGCAAATTTCCAGCTTTTTCAGATACTTAATCACTCTGAGGTTTTGTTTTTCTGCGTAATTTAATGCGAATTAATGAAAAGTGAAAATTAAAAGGACAATTTTCTATAACGTCGGAGAATTTTTATAACTCGTGCCCGCGAATGCGTTTCCGAAACTGAAATCCGTTAACTTTACATAAGGCAATTTTTATTAGATTTCTTAATTTTTGTTCACATCACACGCAAACTGTAACTATACTGTGCCAGTGTAATTGAGGATAAATATCAATGTTGTTATTTCCACTTCTCACTTCTCGAATCCTCGCTATTTGCTTCTCGGGAGAACCAAAACTGTCGTTGGCGAAAGGAAGACCTTGTCGAACATGAAGCTTGATCCTTAATTTTCGGATCTTTCTTCCAATCTGACCAAAAGGTCATCTGTAGTTCATCTGTAGTCTGAAATTGTCATTTGAAAATGAGAAAATCAATTAAATTGGTATGGACGTGTCCGTAGGAGAATTTCCGTAAAACAAATCATACCGGTTTACAAAATTTTGCAAACGTAGTATGTTTTTGTTTTAAACAAAAGGCAAGCTCACGAGGAGTAAGAATTGCGTAAAATAACATTTCAAGACATTTTTTTCGGATTTTATTCTTGCGGGCTTGAGCTAATTTTAAAACCAAACAATTCGATGAAAAATCCCTTTTTGTAGGTGGATATTTTTTGATATTATGCGTTAGAAATTTGGTTTGATTCAACAATAGCGGGAGCCTGAGTCACGTCTAAAGGTTTTATTTCATTTTGGGATTAAATTTATATTTATAGAATCTCAGGTGGCCTCTTGAGCGAGAGACCCCGCGGCGAAAAAATAGAACAAAAGTAATAAGTAGCTAAAAATCATTAGGTGTTGTAAATTAAGGGAATTTACACTTAATGAAAAGTGTACTTCATTATACGGGGACTGCTTTGTCAAAGATTATTCGCGGTTTGAATGCGTGGAAAATATGACTCATAGGAAATGAAACGATTTAGAAGCTGCTTAAAACTGCTTTTTACTGAAGTGAAATTGGGCAGTTTAAACGAAAATCTTCAGTGTGGAATTAGATTTTTTTTGTAACAAATTATGTTTCATTAAAGAAACGCAACTGCTACTGATTTATTCATTCGAGTCGTTTGACATTTTCAGTCGGCTTTTAGAAATTAAACTTATGCCAAGCTACAATGTTTTTTTTTTTTGAATAAAAGTTAAAGGTCTTGAACTATCGTCCGTGTTTAACTCGAGCAGGCACCTGCAAAATGAATACAAAAGACGCATTTTAAGTCTGGCTTGTGGAGTGTTGCAATGATGAATAGGCACCATTATAGAAAATTTGGTATCTTTAAAGGGACAAAGGAAACAAATTATTATGCGTTAGAGTAAAGATTGAATACGAGTTGTCAAAGAACTCCCGAAGTATTAAAACAAAGCTTTACAAAATAAGCATACTTAACAAATTCGGAAAAGTATACCCTCTTTGTGAAAATATCGTGTTTTTTTCCCCTTGACGTTTCTCTGTGAACTTCCAACTTCAAGTGGTCATCTATGCGGATAGAATGGTGACAGCATTTGCGAATGTTGTGTCTTCGAGAGTTTCGGCTATATTAGCTGCTTTTGTTAGTTACTGAAAAGGAGCCCAAAATTGGCAGCTTGTTCGAAAAAAACGTTAAGACTAATTGGATTGAATTTGCACCTCTTTAGAGCCGCTTTCAATTGAGTATGGTAAAACCAACTAGAACAAAATTTATTTAATGGTCAATCATGTTATGAAGGGAATCACCCTTCAGCCAAGCGTAGATCAAAGTAATTCATAATTTGGTTGCACTAACCAATCAGAACGCAAAGCGAGTAAATGGGGCCAGCACCAAGCGCGGGAAAACGAGCGTGATTTGGTTTCACTAACCAATCAGAACGCAAAGCGAGTAAATGGGGCCAGCACCAAGCGCGGAAAAACGAGCGTGATTTGGTTTCACTAACCAATCAGAACGCAAAGCGAGTAAAGGGGGCCAGCACCAAGCGCGGGAAAACGAGCGTGAGTAAGTCGCAATTTTGCTTTTGGTTTTGCATCTGATTGGCATTAACCAAAACCAAAGCAATCGCGTAATTACTTTCGACACTCAATTGAAAACTGCCCTAAAAATCTAAATGAACGTTCGTGATGATTTGTGAACGAAACACTACGATTTGGTGTCAAATGGGTTTCTATTGAGTGTCGTAAAACCAAAACCAAACTAATTACGAGCCAAGGACGGTCTTGTCAGTGGATTAAAGAACTTGCTCGAACTTAACCAGATGCAAAACTAACACCCATTTGCGTCTTAGTCACACTCATTTTCCCCCACTTGACCCCGGCTGCCTTTACTTTCTTTGCGCTCTTATTGGCTAATGAAATCAATTCGTGAATTAGTTCAATTTGGTTTTCCCTGAAGGGTGAGTTTCCTTCAGAACGTGATTGGCCCTCTAATCACTTTGCCTTTGGTTTTACGGCTCCACCATTGTAGGCGAATCAGTGTAGTTAGCTGAATGATTCCGACGGAATGGCAACTGGAGGCGGAAATGTCTGGGAGGGGAATGATCTGGCAAGGCCATGGCCCCCACCCCTAATTAACGTTTGAAATGTAAATATTAGGAAGTGCGGTTTTTAACAGAAAGGTTTCCAACCACTGCTAAATCGTGGCAATCTTGATGACGGCGTTTTCGAGCTGTCAGTTTAGTTTTCGTTGAGGAATTTGTTATTGGGAAGATAGTGAAAAACATTTTTAAAAGAAATATTAACGCAAGGACATTAGACCATTTCTCCAGCGATACCTCACTGAAGAACAAAATGAATTGCAATAACACTTCGTTCTTTTTATTTATTGTTTGGAAAATTTTTTGTACTGTTCTCAATCGTCTTATAGAATATTCATATGTGAAACAACCAGTGTTGATACATATTTTCACATTTTGAACTAAGATCCAATCAAGAATCCGGTTATTTGCATAACGGCGACAAGATGACCACGAAAAATCATGCCTTTAGCTGGTAACATTTCTTTCAAATTTTTAGGGAATTCGACCGAAAGTTCTCTAATTTCAGTGCCTGGCATGAGTCCTGAAAGGTCTCGAATTGACTCAATGACTAGTATTCAGTACATTTGTATCGAATTTCTCCGAAATGTCTCAATCTAACGGCCTGGAAAAAACGAAGCTCATGAAGAAAGACGGAGATGAAGAAACCAATGCAAGTTCACTAAACAGCCTAACACCAGCAAGTATACCACTAGGAAATTCCAACTATTACGGCTGATTCCCCCCTTCAAAACTGCCTCTGGCCAAAGAACCTTGCACTATCCAACTGTTAATGTCTGGATTTTAGAACTCTACAGTTCATTATCATGTCTTTAAAGGACTTAAATACATACGTTGTTTTGTCATAGTTAAAGAAAAATACGTTGTAGAAAATGTAACTAAATAATAACAAATAAAAAGAAACAATTATGGGAAGATGAATATCTGTAGTGGTCAAAGTAACACAGAGGCTTGCGAGTTTACCACCTAGACTATTACACTAATGCCTCGCATACATAAACTCTGAAAAGACTTCTGAGAATAATTAGTCTTAAGAGTTATGAATGTCTCTGTAGTGTTAATAGATGAATATTTTTTTTACATACAGTTTATATTTTATTCTTTTAGCTTTGTAAATATTGTGCACATAGTTACAATGCCTGCTTTTCCCCATTATTAGTTGTTATTGTTCCTGAAAAGGTTAAAAAAAAGTACCTTGTGAACACCCCAAGAAACTCCACAGGTAAACCAGTGCGCAATCCTTTTGTTATTGACAGACCTGTGGTTTGTGAGCCGGACAGCGTCAGACCGCTGGAAACTATCAAAACATGGCGTCTCTGCTGTACTGTTGAACTTTTTTCAGGTTTCTTATCCTTATGACAGCTTAACGTCGAAGCTTGTGATTTTTTAAAGAAGTCGTCAAAGCGAAAATGTCGTCCAAATGTCTCCCCGTGCAGTCTTCTGACTGGATCAAAGAATGTCGTCGAAGTTTGCACGTTCAAGGAAGTAATCATAATTATGCCATAATTCGAATAGGAAACGAGTATTTTGTAACGGCTTGAAAAGATGGCATGCAATGATTCTACTACGAACGACGATGCTACAGAAGACGAAGAGGAGATAACATCCCTCGATTTTGCATGTAGTAGCGATGTAAAAAGCACAGCGAATAAAACAAATTGGTATGTACATGTACGTGTACAAAGTATTAGTTCAAGTCAAAATTATGTCAACCTCGTTTGATTAGAGATTTCCTTTGTCTGGTATTCATTATCATAAATTAAACACAAAGAGACTGGAAATCAAACGAAGCTGAAAAAAAGTTTGCCAGAAATTCGGGTCTTTCTGCATGTACCGGAAAGCATTTTACGTATTTTGTTCAGTTAGGATTAGTCTTTATTTGGGGTTGTTTTGTTTTCTGTCTCTTGTTTCTTTTGTTTTACGTCACCCGTGATCCGATACCTGCAGAAGGAGGCAAGATTTCCGTACGAGTCCCTACTTTATTATGCATGCGTATTCTTAGCAAAACTCTATTCACGCTCGTTCTTTTTGGGAGAGGGTTAGTAGAAATATGCATGTATAATTAATGTAGGGAACTGTACGGAAATCTTTCCCAACGGTTTTGTGTTCCACTTTCCACTTTGTTGGTTTCTGTCTTAAATGGTCTGTCAACTGTCATGGTGAATACAATCAATGGCTATAAAAAATAAAAGGAAACGTTCATTGGATTTTAAAGTCTACGGTCTGCATGTCATCGAAAGGCACAGCAAAGCAAAAAAACACCCATGGCAGACATGGCGGGACAAACACAAGTTGATTCCCAATAGGACAACTTCTGAATAATTATATTTCAAAATGAAAAAAGACAGCAAGAAGTGTGAATTGGCATTGAAGAAGCCTTCATCTTCAATAGGATTTGAATCCTTGGCCTGCCTGCAGCTTTTGTGGCTTCACATAGATCAGTTAGTAGAGCAACGTGCTAGTACCGTGGAAGTCACGAGTTTGAATTCCGTGATTTCCGTGGTGGGAATATTGAAGTGAAGCTAAATGAAGTCATCTCTCATTATTTTTATTGAAAAATTAGGGCAACCCTGTGAGGAAAAAAGTATGGTGTTGCTCCTCAGCTAGCTACAATAGCTACATTTTACATGAATGTTTGAGGACACTTGTTGGTAATGATGCATTTTTTAGCAAAAAACAAAACAAAAAAATCAGCCTAAAATTTGGCAAAAGGTGATTATATACTCTTTTCCCCTGAATGCCAGAGGTTCTGCTCCTCGTAGCAATACAGCCATGAAAATGTGAAGGTAACACCAACGTTTTAAGCCACAAGGAAACTCACCTTTCTCTTGTTACTCATGAAAAGTTTTTCTTCAAATGAAATAACCTATACGCCTTATTCCAAAATGGCTTCCATTTTAATATTATTTTGTTTTTTTGGCCTGGTCCTCGCTTGAGGACGAGGCTAAAAGGGCTAATTTGAATAAAAACAAAAGAGTATCAACATGGTGGCCATTTTGCAATAAGGCATATGGCCCTGGGGTACATGTAATGCACTTGGGGCTTGTGATAACTCACTGCAGAATCGCAGCACCTCTGACCACGAAGAAAATAGAATTTCAATCTTTTCATTCTTCTTTTTTTAGTCAAAGCCATTTCAGATATATTTCAAGAGGTTGTGAAGTGGAATCTTTGACCTCCAAAGATGAATCATCAGTGCAAGGTACTCTTTATCTATTAACTCTCTTCCTTTTGAAGAGTAAAGGTGCAGGGTTTTCAGCAGGAGGATAGTATGAAGTATCAGGAGAATCTATGAGAAATTTACTTGAAGGGGGTCACAGACCATTGAAATGTAGCCATAGTATTCTCAGATCCCTGATGCCTGTAGACTTGAATGCACAAACAAGTTTTATTCCATAGATGCGAACTAAAGATTCACTTCGTTACATAGATCTGATTTGAAAGATTTGCAGGCTCTGGAAAATGTGAAAAACAAATTATCATCTAAACTGGAACCTTTCCTCAAGAATCACAAGCGAGCACATAGTCGAATACCATAATATAACATTCTCTACCAGTACCACGTGGAAAGAATATGGGAAAAACGAAATGAGAATGCGTATAACGTTTTGTAACCTACAATGCCTAATGAACACCCTAAAGATGTTTTGTGTTAGATGTGGTAGAAGTCTATAAAGTCTCTCTTGAGAGTCGAAGGGTTTGAGGGATATACCAGTAGTGGCTGAGGGACTCTTCCTTTTCTGAGTATAGTATTGTTGCATTTATAGATACATAGTGAGTTGATTACACATAATGATCATCTTGGAAGTGAAAGGCCTTAGAATCCACATTGTGCTTACTAGAGATAATACAGTGTATTTGACTTCCAGTGACCCGAACCCTTGATAAGATGCAGCTTGCATGCACTCAAATGAAAAACACCTGCTCCTTCACAGGGTTGTCAAAAATTGCTAGCAACCATTGATATCACTTAGCTTTCGTAGTTTTGGCAGCTACAATTCGCCGGTAAAAAGAGAAAAATTTAGAGAACCTAGGGGTCTTGTGCCTTGTACTTTCTTAAATTCTCCTTCTATTTGAAATGTTTTTGACAATCCCCCTGGGTCAGCACCCCCGCCCCCCAATCCTGGGGCGTAACGTTGATAGGTTTATTAATACCAAATTGGCATTCATTGGTCCGGTGGGTGAATGCTCGGAGATACTAACTGCATATGCGACTCTAACATCTGGTGATAAATAAAGCTATTGTTAATATATTATAGTGTGAACTTGAGATGCTGATATGTCAGTTCTGAGATGTCTTGTTTTTGTAACAGGAAAATTAAACATCTTGACTGAGAATAAAAGAAGATTGCCCAGTGGCGGAAAATGTATAGGCAAAAGCAAGTGTGCAGCCATCGCTCCTGAATTTGAGGAAAAGAACAAAGAAATGAGACAACATACACTTACTGAACTCAGGACAAGAACTCCAGCCAAATCATGTGATGCAGATGTTGATGTTATCTGTGAGAAGAATGGCAATGAAAAGGAATTTGCTGATGACATGCTAGCAGATGGTACAGTTGTTGGGAATTACAGTAGGTTCTAAATCAACCCATGTGACCAAGATGACGCGACAGTTTTGGGAAAAATGAATTTATTAAAAACAGTGCTAAAATGGAAGTCCAGTAACTGGCCAATAAACAAGAACTAAACTAAGACGAGTAATACTAAAACTAAACAGGAATAACTGTGTCCGAAAATTATCAGGGTGAGAGTGGTAGTGGTTACGTCTTCTGTCTGGATCTTAAGAAAGATCAGACTCTGAGGCCCATGCAGTCATTTATCAGCGATGTCCAATATCTGTATCACTAGTTAATAAGCAACCATCATTAACCAATGATTTCTCATTTTGGCTAGCAAGTGTTTGTTGAAATCTCAGGAAAAAAGAGAATTTATTTTCTTTTCATGGTAGAAGCACCTAAAGGCCCAAATCCGTCCCCTGGGGTAATGATTCTCTTTTCCTTATGTTTGAGTTATTATTGAGTTTGACAATGAAATGTTAATGATCTCTGTTGTCAGGTTTTGATGATCAAGACATGGAGAGACCTTCTTTTACACAGCCAGCTCATCACCCCACCGTTCCTTTGGTTCTGTCAGAGCCTGACATCCGCCCTGTGATTCAGGTAAGAATTCCTGTACAATACTGTATTGGCCAGTTTTTACAGCTGTAATTCAACATTCTCCCATTATTGGTCCTTCACAACCTAATCGATAAGGCAAATTGGCCAACTTGAAGACAGTATTTACATATTTCTTGGCTCTGACAAGGCAATAATGTTAAAACATTTGACTGAAAGGTCAGCTGCTGAATTTCTTTACTGCGGCCAATCTCATGGTATCAACTCATTTTCACCTCCCACTGGTGTGTCCAGCAACACAGATTCATTACAAGCTCCCCTCTTGATACTGTAAATGTAGTGTTGGTAAAAGTTAATGCCAGGTTAATCATTATTTATAATGAATACCAGACAAAGGAAAGTTGTTGAATTATTTTAAAATAATTTAATGTTTACCTGCAACATGTTTTTAAAGCATGTTTATTCCCTTCATGTTTTCTCGTGAATTCTCAACATTTGAAATCTAACTCTTGCGCCAAACTTTGCATTAGATACCAGCCATCATAAACCGCTATCTGCGGGATTACCAACGAGATGGTGTGCGCTTTCTGTTTCAACATTTCTCAGAAAATACTGGTGCAATCCTTGGAGATGATATGGGTTTAGGAAAGACTGTTCAGGTATGAAAATAAAATGTTTTTTTGGCTTGTTTTTGTGTTTGAAACAGATCTGATATTCCTTGCATGCTGAACGGCTAATGCTCAAAGTAGCAGCTCTTGCCTGCTTTTTGGGGCAGGGATCATCATTAATTTTAGAGGAAATTACATGTGGGACTTGCATGAATGTTGTCAGCTGCGTAAGAGTTTTATCTTTGTTTCCTTATATAATTCCATTTCAAGATCCTGGAAAAGTCTATTGTTGTTGTCAAACTTGATAAACAGAACTTTGAAGGTATACATTGGAGTCATGAAGCTGACTTCTAGATTTTCGAGACATTAAACTTTGGCTTTGCAGATCAAAATAATTTTAAGTTGAGACTGTCAGTGGTGGTCGCAGCATGGCATTGATTTGAACTTTGTCAGTACTTTAGTGAAAAGTGAGTTTTCTAATATCCTTATAGAGGCTTTTGAGATTCCATCTGTGTGCATATAATGCTACATGTAACATATGCAATGGTTTCCATTCCAACGGTTGGTTGTGACTGCAAAAGTGAATTTCCCTTTTAGGTAATTTCTTTTGTTGCTGCTGTTTTGGGAAAAACTGGCACCAAGGCTGACATATTCTGGGAATTTATGGATGGAAGGAGAAAAGGAAAACAGGTTAGGCTACCGAACTCAAACAGGCACTGCACTGTTTCTAACTGCATTAGGGCCGATTTACACAGTACGACTTTGTTGCATGCGACAAGCTTACGACAGGCCTACGACACGAACTGTTTCGTGTAAATCAAAGCTACAACTTGCTTACGACTGTCGTATATGTCACAAAAAATGTCGTAGGATTTTACAACATGTTTTAAAACTCTATGACAATCGTAAGCACAGTCTGTGCTCAATAGCGAGAGTTGTACGCGACTTTTTACGTGACGTGAGCAGCGCACGCAGAAAAAATCGCATACGACAGTTGTAAGCAAAAATTGTACTGTGTAAATCGGCCCTTAGGAGGCAGAGCTGGTGAATGATCTAGTATTACCTGCTATTGCATGAAATATGATTTGGTGGCATTGCCTCTTGGAGCAGTTTTCAATTGAGTGTCGAAAGTAATCATTATAATAACAATAATTATTATTGTAATAATTATAATAATTATGGTAATAATTATAATTATTATAATTATTATAATAATAATGTAATATTTATTACACAATTACTTAGGTTTTGGTTTGCTCTATGATTGGGTTAAAAAACTTTTCAGCCAATCAGATGCAAAACTAAAACCAATCGCGACTCAGGCACTCTCGTTTTTCCGTGCTTGGTATTGGCTGTGTTTACTTGCTTTGCATTCTGATTGGTTAGTAAAACCAATGTAGGAATTACTTCTATTTGTGGTTGGCTGAAAGGTGTGTTTGCCTCAGAACGTGATTGGCTCTTTAATCACTTTGGTTTTGATTTTGCGATATTCAGTTAAAAACTGCTCTACTATCCATTATTTGGGTGGTTACTGTATCTATAGTACAGGGTTAGTTTCCATGCACCTTCACAGTCTTTGAATGTGAAAATCAAAATCAAGTTCCTTAAAGGTCCTTGAAAAAACCGTTATATTAATTTTGTTGCTTGAGTTGCGTGTAAGGGAAGGAGAAAGTGATTTTGGGTGTGTTAGATACTGGGGTTAGGCTCCGAAGACAACGGAGCCAGACAAACAAAAAGACACTCAATAGAACTGCATCCTAAAATAGATCCAATGAAATGAGGGGTTGTAAACAGCTGCTTGGTATCTGCTCTCTTGTCCTCGTAAACTACTCGTTACTTTTCTGCACTGTTGCAGACTGCATTTTACAATAAGATGTAACTAGGACGTTATTACACCGGCCCAACAACACAATTTGTTTATTGTCATATTGCCTCTTTTGTTTGCAGAAAGAAGACAGCTGCAACCAAAAAGGTACCTTTCTGATCGTTAGTCCAGGGTCTGTGATGTACAACTGGAAGGAAGAGTTAGAGACGTGGGGACATTTTAAAATGGGGCTCTTTCATGGTAACACCAAAGAGGACACTTTACAAAGGGCTCTAAGAGGGCGACTGGATGTAGCACTTACCACATATGAGACCATGAGAAATTATTTGGTGAGTTCCTACACCTGTAAACCAAACTCTTACCAAGAGAGAGCATGGATCACATAAGCCTGGTTCCCACTTGTGCGATAAGCACAGGCATAGCATAAATCTCTATGGCGTTCCCACATGTAAACAAGCAGAAGAAAATGAGGCATACGCAAGTGCATTAATGGCGGACGAAGTACGAGCTACTGCTAATTTTTAGCGCTTATGCTAATGCTCACTTCAGGTCCGTTCCCACTTGTGAAATAAGCACAAGCGGGAGATAGGCGCGAGATAAGCGTGAGATAAGCGCAACCACGAGAAAGGGCAAAGTTTCTTTTCTTGTGCCTGTGCTTATTTCACGCCCATTCGCACACGATTTTTCTTATGTCTATGCTTCCGCCTGTGCTCATGCTTGTCGCACAAGTGGGAACCAGGCTATAGTCTGTGGCATTCAAGGATCTCATGGATATACACACAAAGCCTAATTCTGAGACTAACCAGTTTAAATCAGTTCTTAACCCTACAAAGTGCTTAGACCTAATCAGAAAAGTAAGTTCTTAGACCTAACCACTAAATCAATTTCTTAGACCTAAAAGAGTAAAATGAGAGTTTTAAGTGCGGGGACTCGTGGTGGGTGTATACGCGAGATCATACCCCTGTGGCAACGTTTTTGCAAAAATAGGATTCAAAACACGAAAAAGGGTGGAAATGGGGAGGGCGGGGGTAACACAAATGTAAAGTCTTTAACAAAAATGAGGACTTCGATTG